>LZPO01029484.1:0-11046 GCA_001675575.1 Neotoma lepida
TTTGTGTTTAGTTATATTTTTTGTAATATTGGGAATTAGTTCTAGTACCCCTCAAATGCCAGACAAATCCTTTATCAATCACTGAATTACATTCTTAGCCTTTAGATGTTTTTATTTGATAGAAGTTTTAATATGTATATTAATAATATTTTCTGTGTTCACATATATAATTATATATTCAATACACATGTATATATGTGCATATCCATATTGTATATATAATGCATATATATTACATATATGTATATGTAATATATATGCACATACATATAGAGAAATCAACAGGAAGCACAGATTTGGACAACATAACTACAGATATTTTGTCCTTAGCCCTCAAGCTTGGTAGATATTATAGTTCATGTTGGTTGTTACCAGGGACTATCTCTGGCAAACATACAAGTACATCTCCCTTCCAAGCTGCCATAAATTTGCAATGTGTCCAGGGAGGCATGCTTTCACAACACTGGGAGCTTGCACATAAGAGCTGGCAGGCAGCTGTGTTATTATCCAATCAAAATCATGGAATCTGTAAGTCTCCAGAGTTTAATGACAAGGCTGTGACACTCTATTTATGTTATCGTGTTCCCACCTGTAGCTGGTACTGCACTAGGTCAGCTCAGTCCAGCCCTCAAGCTGCTCATATTATTCTTCCTTTTTGGCCCATGACTGTTGCCCTTATGTGATGACATTTCCATGGGACATTTTAATTGCATCCATTGAAAACTCCTACCCTTGATTCTTTGTAATCACATGTTCTAGGACATGAAGGAGTGATGTAAGGGCACTTGGAATCATATAATTGAAAGAAAATTGCTGCAGTTTTGCTATAATTTTCTTCAACATCAACATCATACAGTTTCATTAGCTATGCATGCTATATGTCGGGCACTGGGGGTTTAGAAAACATTACCTTAATTAAATGCTAATGTTCTGAAAAGTCTAGTCATCACCTCTACCTCATAGATGAGAAAACAGCATTCTAAATGTGAAAATAATTTCAACAGTTTGTTAAAACCATAGTCTTGTAAAACCAGAGATTCAAAGTCATGTTGGTCTGATTCCAAAGCATGTATTCTTTTTAAAAAAATCATTTTTTAGTTTTGTATTCATAGGTAACTTTAGGTGTAGAGTTGGAAAAAGAGTATAAAAGTTTTGAATATGTTTAACTAAGCTTCCCCAGGCAGCCTCTCACAATGATAGAAACCAGAAAAACTGACATTTATATATATGGCTGTATTTATTAAGCCAAAGATTTTCATGCTCTGCCCTTTTCTCCACTAATGCCCCACTGATGCTCCACTCAGATTCTCACATGGTCTTTATTATAATGTGTCCCTGATCTTCTAAGCACCCAACAGTTCCCATCTTCCCTTGTCTTTTGGTTCCTTCATGCTTTCTGAGGACTGATCATTTATTCACTAAAATGCCTATTTTTATATTATGACTTTCAATTTTGATACATATGATGTTTTCTTATCATTGGGTTAAGATTTCACATTTTGAGCTAGAGTCCCACAACAGTGATGTGTCCTCATTCTTAGTCTTTATATTGAGTAGCACACGATATTGATCATGAAAAGCTGAAGAGCAGACATTTACTTTCCTCCATCATCTTTATCCTTTAACTATGTGATGATATTGGCCAACTATAACCCAAGATCACAGTTGAAGAAAGATTAAACAGTTCAGAATATGTCATGTTATTCAATAGAAATCACAGAGCCTCCTAACTACCCAGGATTAGTTAGAATAGGCTTTAAAGTTTAACTTGCATATGAGTGTGTGTATGTGTGCGTACACTCGTGCACATGCATGATGAGAAATACTAGTAAATGTTTAATAATAAACTCCATAAAAACAAATTCCCTGATCTGTAGTGTTTGCTGGGTTTACAGAGTAATTACCCCCACAATACTGTGGCCCATGTCAAGCAGCTAATGTCATGTCACCGATCTTAGAGAGCTGGGAGGTTATGCACCCCAAACTACTCCTAGGATGCAAGCTACAACATCCTATTGAAATAGTATGTATTTATAGACTTCATGTTTTTATTCTGAGCTATTACTAATAGGGTAAAAGAAAACATATATAAATAAAAGACATAATTTTAAAACAATTATGGTAATCCTATATTATGAAAACTGGGGTGAAATTTTTTATTAAAATCTTTGTTTTAAATCTTTAAATAGCAAGAAGGTACTTATGAGTGACCTAATTGTTGTATGTAACTGAATGTAACTTCAGAAGCATAAGATGAGATAGTGACTTGAACCATAGGCTAAATCATCCTCTGTCTTACCTTGATTAATTCTGATGGTCCAACATTTCTTTAACTCCTCAGTCATAGGAATTAGATTATATAACAGTGACCCCAGTCTGCCTTACTAATGAGGTCACAGCTGATCGCTGAATTAGCTATTAGCAAGAGACCCATAAATGTTAATTTTAATTGAAAACTTTATTTTTAATATATGCCACAGTGCATGTTCAGCTTAAAATTTATTTTATAATTCAAACTTGTATTGCTACTGCATAATAGAAAATACATTCTCTTCACATTGCATGAACATTTTGCTATTTAATTGACCAAATGTGAGGCATATTTTAAAAACCAGAAGATAGTATTTTGGTCTCACATTCTTCCTATACAGATCTCAATAACTATATAAAGATCAAAATTCCACATAACAGTATTTTAATGGCATTTATCTCAATGATGATTTGAAAGTTTTATTTTATATACACTGCAGGGCAGAATGGCTTCCCAGAAGTACCCCCAAACCTGATTAACAAAGGAAATTTCTGCATCTACTTAGAGATTTGGGGGAAGAGGAATTATCTTCCCTTGTGAATTAACCATTGCAATGACAAAGGCCCTTGTGAGTGAAAGGCAGGAGGGATGGAGTAAGGTAAAGAGGGTAGGAACAGTTTGATGTAATGTGGCTCTTAACCAAGATGTGCAAGCAATCTCTAGAGGTTAAACAAGGGAAGGATTTTGACCACCACCCCCACACCGAGTTTGCAGTACCACTTCTGATACTCCACAAGACCCATTTCAGGATTACAATCTCCTAAGCCTCAATGTGATAAATTCTTGCTGCATTAAGTTAAAAAACAAAAATCTAGGTGGTTAGGCGTAGCATCAATGCACACACAGAAAGCACATTTCCACAATTAACTTCATTCCTCTAGTTTATGACTAGTTCTCACTGGCCCCATCCTTTCACCATCACTGCTCAACAACAAGAAACAAAACAAGAGCACAAGCTACTTGTGACCTGTGAGTTCAAATGGAGCTGGTGACACCTATGTCTGTCTAAGATAAACACTTCATTGGCAAGTATAATAAAGTACATTTTCTTTTTTTATTAAACACATTCATTCAGTATTATGATTAAACTATTACATTGGGCAATCAACTATAAGGATGGAAAAAAGTCTACATTAAAACCCTTTGTTGGAATACTTTCCACTTTTCAAAGAACAGAAATAGAACAACCCATTATACAATCAATAGTAAATATGGCCCTCAAACTTACGTACTCATACCCATGAGTATTATCTAAAATATGACTTCTTTGTAAGCACTACTGTGCTTGGTTGAGTCAACAAATCTATTGTAGCCAGCAGCTTCCCTGTCACTTCTCTGGTTGTCTTCTCCCACTAAGCTTTTTCTTTTCTTAGAAGTAATCAGAACTTCTGCCTTGCCATAGCTATGGCTGCTGTTAGTGGAACCACCAGAGCCACGTTGGTTTCAAGATTAAACAAAGTTTTGTCCTCCACCATCACAGAGGCCAGATCTTCTGTCCCTAAAGTGTCTACCCATGGTCCAAAATTTTGAGACTGATTGTTATAATTATCCAAATCATTGTAGCTTCCATAATCTCTGTAATTACCAAATCCTTTAGCTCCATCCTCACTGCCACCATACCCACAATCACAGCTGCAGCCAATGCCACTAAGGCCACTCGCATTTTCCCTACAACTAGATCTGTCATTGCCACCACAACCACCACCAAAGCCTCCAGTACCACTTTGTCCTCTTTGGCTGAATGAAGCACTAGCCATCTCTTCTTGCCATGGGACTTTTCTTGCTTCACATTTCTGGCCATTCATGGTATGACATTTCTTAAAGAGAATCTTATCGATGGAGTCATGGTCATGAGAAGTGAAAAACAAAAGCCGCTCATCATTCCACTGCCTTTATCAGTCATTATTTCAATCACTTCAATTTTTACACTGTTCAAAATAATCTCATCGGTGAGGTTCTTCAGTTTCTTCTTTAGTAGAACCAAGAGACCTTTTCACAAGTAAGGGAGGTGGGTACCTGGTCTCCGAGAATCTTCTCTCAGCACAACTTTCTTTAGTCCACACTATTCTTTCATCCACCTTGTGTGTCCTTGCCTTTGTGTATCCACCTGTCCACAGTAGCAAAAGTGACAAACCTGAATCCCTAGGGGGCTTGGATGCTTCATCGCACAGTCATTAAATAGAATTGCTCTCAGACTTATCAGTTGTTTCAAAGCTCAGACTGCCGATAAAGAGCTCCTACAGCTGTATGGTCTCCTTGGGAGGACTCTGACTTAGACATGACTGAGGAAGAAGAGAGCTTTCAGTGATGCTTCCTTGGTTGCACTGACAGTCAGAAAGGAGTAAGCCAACAAACATGTGCCTAAAGTGTATTTTCAAAATGATGTGACTGTCATTTGATGAAGAAGTCCTGATTTAGGAAAACTAGTTTCACATAATGAAAACTGTTTGTGAGCCAATATGCAAGCACTAGCTAGGACTGAACAAAAGATCACAAGTGCTCCAGCCATTTTAGGGGAATGGACCCTGAAAGTAAGCAGTTCAAGTCAGAGATGTTCCTGGTTTTGTCCTAGCCTGAAGATAAGAATGCCAGCACTGACCTCTGGTTCCTTATTATCTCTCTCAGGAGCAACTTTGCCTGGAAGCTACACACAGGGAGAGAGCAGAGAGCAGTCTAGATTTGAATTCCTCCTGGGAAAAGCTTTGGAACTGGATCTCGGGATTTTCATGATGGAAACATTACTGGATCTGTTTCCCAATTTCACCCCATCTCCCAAATAATTTCATCATCGCAGCTCTTGAGAGGGGAATGTTAGGTAAGCTACACAGGATTTAGTAGCCTTGGAGTCGTTGAGGAGGGACCCCCACCTCCTGATCAGTTTTGAACTTCACTTCCCATTTTTCTGGTAGTGCTAGGAGCTCTGCCCCACTTTGGCTTCCTAGTCAAAATATGGAATCCTTCTGGCCCTTGGTGAAGACATGACATTCTGATCTGCTCTGTTGATTAGCCTACTACATACAATTCTCTCCTCCTTTAAGGTTAAATCCAGTTGGGCCTGCCAGTCACCTAGCCAGGAGTCTATCCTCCAGTAAAGTTGATTCACCTAAAGATATGCGAAAGTGACAGGAGAAATAATTATCCCTTTAATATGATAGCATATTTTCCCCAAAGCTCCTCCCCCAGAGAACTACTTACAGAGCATCCACCATGTATCTGCCCACTCTTGTGAGTTAAAATTATAACATCCTTTTCTTTCTCCTTTTTTTTCCCCCTAACTTTCAGATACTGACAAGGAAACCTAGGCATACTTTCTGTGGCCGTCTGTGCTTCCCCACCTCTCCCTTTCCACCATACAGCTGCATGCCAACCTCATGGCTGAACCTGGCTCCTTCCTCAGACCCTAACTCAAAATGCACACATTTGGCTCTTGCGCTGCTGCTTCTCGTCTTGGCAGCTAGAAAGGACTCCAGCCTGCCTGCCCTCTTGTTTTCTCTCAAACTTTAATAAAATCATTCTGCAATTTTCTTCTAATTCTACTTTTAAATTATTTTACTAATGAGACTACAAAACCAAAATGGGAACCCCAATTTCCCTAATAACACTCAAAATATATTTGTGCTGACAAACAGTATTTTTCATTACTATATGGTTTATTTATATTTGGTAGCCAGGAGGCAATGTCATCCATGTATGATAAATGGGGGTGTTTTAAACCTCTTAGCTGATATCTCTACAAAATGGTAAAATCTAATGGAAAATTATAACCCTAAAGTACTGTATGGCTTTGACGTGCCTTGTGGATTAAAATTTAAATACTCTCATGATGTTTACTATATATTTTTTTGGTTTGAATTCATTGGAAATTAGAAACCAGAGAGAAAATTAATCAAAATTTTTTTCCTTCTTCACACCAAATTAAGCTGAGTATGATACAATCTTTATTTAAATAATTAACGCTTAATCTTCATGTGATGGAGTGCATTGCTGATGCAAACAGTAGGATAAGAAGAACCAAAGCTAGAAATCCAGTCTGGGTGCAAGCCCTAGATCAGTCCAGGACCTTGGAAAACCATCTTCCACTCAGTAGATTCCTTCCATTTTCAACATTACTTGCTCTAGCTACCTTGAAGAAAATAAGTAAAATATAATATGTTTGAAAAATGAATGATAGACTGCAAATCTCTTTTAAAATGAAGTGATAATGAAGGAAGCGTTCTAGAATAACTACATAATTATAATATGTTGAATAAAATGTCCCCATTCCTTTATTTATTTCGAATTGTGTAACTGTACATGCACATATATGTGTGTTTATGTGTATGTGTGTGGGGTGTGTGTGTGTGTTTATCTAAGATTGCTCACTACCGGCTAAAATACCTCAAAAGATACCCATATTTTCAATAGAAATATACTATTGAAATTTAGATTATCTAAGCCTAGTTTTAAAAAGTGAAGAGTAGCAGTGATTAACTTATTTAATTGTTACTATCCAGAAATAAAAAATAAGCAAATTATTGCAAGCCTCTGAAGAGTTGTTATGCTTAGAGTTAGGGTTCAGGTTGATCTCTTTAATATTGCAACAAGCTCACACATCATTAATCACTTAGAAGTGGCCCCAGGCCATGGTAAATGGATGGCCTAATAAATCAGACTTGATGTTTGCTATTTCCAAATTATTGTCAATAAGNAGAGTGAGGAGGTGACAATTCAATAACTAATGCTTATAAGCTGGACTTTTGTTTTTTTTTATTTTAATCAAGAACATGAGCAGCAGGAAGGTGAAACAGCATAATACATATAATTATAGACACATGCATGAAGACAGTAACAATCACTGTAAATGATGTGTTCATTAAAAAGACCTCACAATTATTATTATGTATGAGTTACTCCAGACTAGAAAATATTGTTTCTAGTTGCTGTAACTGTGTGTATGTAATGAAAAAAATAGGGCTCAATATTTTTTGTCATGCTTTATGAATAAGAAATAGTAGAAGTGGGGGTTTTAAGAAGATCAAGATAAAAGGTGCATGGGACTTGAGTCAAATAGACTGTAGTCATGGCAAGTGCATGTTGTGAAAATAGGATAGACAAGGAAATCCAGAAAAATATAAAGTTTGTGTATTCTTAGGAGTATGGATCCTGGCCCTGTATAACTTTAGGACAACACAGGACCTAGATGGGAGAATATAAAATAAGCATTAGCATTGCTGGACAAAGCCAAGTGACACTGAGGGAAAGGTGCAATTCTGAAATAAGTACTACGGGACAATTGGTTACACCCAAGGGCACCAATGAGACACAGAAGCATAGAAGGAAACATGAACATGTCATGATGCTGACACTTCAATCTCCTCACATTTTCATTAGGCCTGAGAATGAAAACAGAATGAGTGCACGAACTAAAAAGCTATGAATTAAAATCTCATCTCTCTTTCTGTGGTTGGTGGAGCTAGCTAAGGAGTGAGGTGCTCACATTTAAACCCCAGCAAAATCGTGCAGAATATGTTACAATGCAAGTTGTCAAAAGTTCAATGTTGTGTTGGTTTCTTCATCTGTTGAAAGGTGGGTAGGGTACCAGTACTTCCTACTTCAGGATGCTTGAGTAATTAGAAGAGAAACTTCATATAAAATCATAATGCTTATGTTTTTTGTTTATAACATATTTTTGATGTTAAGTAAGTACAGAACTCAAAGAAAATTCCTGAATCCCTGTCAATCACAGTTACTTCATCCATAAATTGGGAACAATGATAACACATTCATGAGATGAAAAGAGGCCCAAATTACATCAGCTATGTAAAGTAACTGGTGCAGAAAAGCTTCACAGTTAGTAATAACTATTAATATTTAAAGCTCTGATTTCAGTAAAGTTTAGTTTGTTCAGATGACAAAAACACACTTAGAGAATCTGATTTATTCTATAGCTAATGTATTTTAGACATTTGATACCAAAGGAAAGGAGTCCCACACGGAGTGATAATAATATTTATGTGCCTCTTCAGAAGAACACTGGGATTAATAACTTCTTGAAACTGTTGGATAACCAAACTTCTATTTGCCAGATGAACTTGAAAACTGCTTCAGAATTTTCCAAACTTTATCCCTCTCCTTTTGCCATTGTTATGTCTTCTGCAAGGGGAAAAAAAAAAGACTTGAATAGTGCCATTAGGAAATATAGAGTTTTGGTTATACTAAGATTTGTTCTCTGAGAGAGAAGATGAAAGAGATGAGTAAGCAAAGCCTTTTAAGAACACTGCCTGATTTCCATTAGCCCCTGTTTCTTTGTATCAACGTCATTTCTTCATATGCTGCACAGCTTTTAGGACTCTGCTGGCTGTGCAGAGTGAAGCAAGTCAATAGCTACTCATCCCGGTTCTTAGACACACGATACTAAGTTTTCCTCACAGCATTTTCTATTTAACTGTAATCAAAGGCCTATACTAGCCATGTTTCTGTAAACAGAGATTTATAGTAGGTTCTTCAGTGGGAGATATGTTATTCTAATTGATTTCTAAATTAGACACACACACACACATGCACACACACATTCAAAATGGTTATAATTAGAGCACAATATGACCCACTCTTCGTTAATGGGGATCCATATTGCTGTCATTATAAATGTCACTTTTCAGCACCGTGTCTCTTACCAACAGAACTCATTTTGAAATGCCAGTTTTCATGAAAAACTTTATCCATTTGTCCAAATGGTATTTGGACAAGGGAAGAAGTTTTTCTTTCTGGGTTCATTTTCAGGTTGTTAGCCTAACCTAAAATAGAGTTTCTTTAGAAGTCTGCCCGAATGTTTAGTCAGAATAGAGAAAGGACAGCTGAGTGTTGAGTGGTAGTGTTACATTGAGTGAAGACACGACTGTAAATATAACTCTGCAGTTTGGAAATGAATGATGCTTTTGACAGAGATGATTATGTCGTATTGACAACCTTGATGTCAAACGCAGAGTGAAAATAGGAGATTGACTATCAGCGGTTTCCATCAGTGATCACTTGAAATAGCTTCCCAGAGATAAAGGAGCCATAATGAATGCACACCCCCACCTCTCCACTCCCACTCTCTCCCTTCCCTCAGAGCGAGCTTAGTCCAGCTCCACTTTGGGGGAAAGGATCTAGTGTTCACACTTCATCAAAGGAGGATCAAATGCTCTTAGCTGCTGCTTTTTAAGTTAATCGTTTCCAGGGCATCATTAGTCACCCGACCTCCAAACAAGGGAAACCAAAATACCCCAGAAAAGAAGTCAAGCCCTGACTTCTATGGAAGAAATTCCAATTTCAAGTTAAACCTGACATATCTGAAATAGGGCCTTTGTAATAAAAACCTCACATGGGGCTCTTAGCAGCCTTCAAAGTCATTGTTCACATAACTGCTAAACACTGCCTTCCATTTCAGGGTGGGGCATGCTAAGCTTTCTAGCTTGGAAGTAATGCCCTGCATTGGGAGAGTCTTGATGAATAAATAATTCCTTCCATATTCATCCCTCCATTCCAGGCATTTGCGGTGTTCTTGAGGATTCTTGACAAGCATTTTTATTGTATAGACATTGTTCTTTTAAATACCTTCTGTGAGTGCTTAAATTCCTTAACATTCATATTCAAACATGTAAAATGATTTTCATGTTTATTAAAACCAGAATCAACATAAAAACTAGCAGGCTGTATTCATATTGTAGCGCTAGACAAGTAATGTTGTCTGTGTACATGTGTGAGTCACTGTATGCAGTGTCACATTTGTGGAGTGTGGAGGAATTTCTGAGGGAAAGAATGCCTATGGGAAACACTTGGCCTCATTCTTGGGAGTTCTGATGGGATATTTGCATTGGCATAATGGGGACTGTACAAGCTCATCCTGCCCTTGTAGTTGTCACCATGCAGCAGTCATAAACTTTCTCACCAGAAGACATGTTTCTTAGAATGTGACTTTCTCATTTGGAATGGGAAGACAGTAAAAACTTCCGTTGTTATTCTGAAATACAAGTATCACGAACTTCCTGTAAAGTGCATATAATTTTCTCACACTAAACAAAGTATTCAGGGGCCAAAAAGATGGCTCAGTGGTTAAAAGTGTGCACTACTCTTGTGGAGGACCTGAGCTGGGTTCCCAGCACCTACAACAGATAGTTGACAATTATCTTATCGCTAACCCCAGCTCCAGGAGATCAGGTGCCCTCTTCTGGTCTCTATGGGCATATGTTCTTATGTACACATATACACAGACACATACAAATGCACACCTACACATACGCAAAGCTACAATAAATCTTTTATAAAATAAAATACTCATTGGAACTTAACTGTTTAAAATAAGTAACCCTGTATAAGTGTGTTTGTTTTTTTATCATTCTTAAAGGTCAAAAAGGTGATTGTGAATTCCCTGTTTGAATCTTTCACTCAAGAATACTGTGTGGAGTGAGCAAAAAAAAATCCATCTAAAGGGAGATCCAACGATGCATTTTCATTAAAGAAAANAACGTATTAACTATATGACAAAATTTTTACTTTGTTTTATCAAAAAGAATGTTTTGAAGCATAATTAAAAATTCACCCTTGCAATTTGGTTCTAAGAACCCATTTTGTTATAACATTACGTCTTAATTTCCCTTCAACAAGAGTGGTGGGATATAGAGGATTAGTCTTAGTCAGGAGGATTATATAAAAGTCAACTTCAAATAGACATAGTGTGTCTATTTACATTTCTTAAGCAATATACTCTTTGCTGC
>LZPO01029485.1:0-11037 GCA_001675575.1 Neotoma lepida
TAGGAACACCATAGACAGGAGCCACGTTGGCCCAAATAGTATATGTGTTTGGTTTTGTGGTCCATATTGCCTCCATTGAAAATGCTCATAAAGCAAGTTGTCATGGATACTATATTAATGACTGAGTACATTGTGTTCCAATAAAACTTTACTTATAAAAGCAAGTGGTGGGCAGGACATGGACTATAAAAAAGGGGAATACTGATTTTCTTTTTCTTAGACCTTGTAGTGTAAGCATCACTGGAAGATTTGGTTCATCATTTTGCACTTAACTTTATGACTCCTGATAAGTAATATGACATTGTTCTAAAAGTTATAAAGCAACTTGGCATTGTAGAGACATTTAATTGCTAAATATGAACAGAGCCTTTTAGTTTTTGTAGTCATTTGAAATCTCAGAACCAAATCTCAGATACAAAACTGGAGATTCCAAATATCTGAGCTTTAATTTTAAGGAGTACTTAGTCTTGTTAAATGGAAACGTTTGTGGTCTTAGATTGAACTTAAGAAAGTTTACAAAAAAANTTAAAAACTCAAGCCACTGCTGAGAGCTTGCCGTCGGCCAGGCNTTGTTGTCACCATTTAAATTGAATCATAGTGGCAGCTGTCTGCAGTAGGAGCTGCCATCCCTGTGTAACAGATGAGAAAGGCAGCATTCACGGAGCCTCTCTCCAGGTTCTGGGAGTCAAACCCAGCAGTCTGTCTTCGTAGCTCATTCTTCAAGGCTACCTAATCTACCTCTATTTTTATTGTGCCTCCAACACTTATTATTGGCTCATTAAAGAATACCATTTAGCTCTAAGTGTCACATCCTTTTGCAAAGAAACCTTATGTTTCTAGTGTAGACTAAGACTTTAAATGTCATGGAACCAGGGCTGGGAAGAGGGCTCAGTGGATAAAGTGCTTGTTTTACGAGCATAAGGACCTGTGTTTGGATGCCTGGTATGACCTCACCTATCTCCAGCCTGCATTGGTAAAGTGNGGGACAAAGATGGACAGATCCTCAGAATTCACTGGCAAACCAGTCTCGCCAATCCATGAGTTCTAGATTCAATGAGAGACCCTGTCTCAAAACAATAAGATAGAGAGTAATACAAGAAGACACTAGGCATTGACCTCTGATCTCTACACATATGTATGTACATATGTGTGCATTCACACCCACACATGCATGTAAATGTTAACGTGTATACACATACACAGAGAATAACTGTAAGGGAACCTTCAGTATCATCATAATAGCAAGNTCTATCATTCCTAAAGAAGAAGAAGAAAAACCATCATGAGAGGAATTTGTCTAGCTAGTCAGGTTTTGGCAGTGCTCAAAGGAGAACCTGAGTCTCATACCTCACAGACTTGGTGCTGCTGCTTAAGGCAGGAATTCCAGAAATTTGGTGTAGCATCTGGCCTGTATGGGAACACTGCCACTTTCTCTGTGACTGGTGGAATTCCCCCTGTAGATCTCAAATGCTGCAGTGAACGGGAAGCATCATGCTTGAGCTATTCACTTTNGGGAGTCTGATCCCAGGGGCATCTGAACCAGAAGCAGGAATGACAGAGTCAAAGGGGCTGGGCTCTAATAGCAGATAAACTCAGGCAGGGTCCTTTCAATACCTCAGAGACAGCAGACCCACTTCCTTTGGGAGGCCCATTCTGTCCTATCCAAATATACCCATAACCCTGTTAAATATATTTTTCAGCTATTTGTCTATGTACAAGTCACTTAATTTATTCTTCATCTCACTGTAATAATTCTCAGGCCAACTTAAGGATCATTGGGACAGATACAGCCTGCACTCTTTTCAGGTGTAAGGAACTTTTAAATGGATAAGTATAAGAGAAACCACCCTATTCGGTTTTTAGGATGTTAGCTAGCCAGTCATAAACTTTGACATTACAGCTTTCTCTTTTTATTTTGGAGCCCATAAAGTGTCTAAGAGACAGAGTGACCTAGACTTGGATACAATCCCGTGCAGCCATGTGACTTTGGGGAAAGTACTTCCAAGATCTTGGATCCTCATGTCTCTTTTATGCATAATNTGGGGTTATGTCACCTCCCCCAGAGACATTGTGTATGCTTTTGTAATGTTGAGGGTAGCCTCCCTCTGCACCTATGCCCCAGATGTCAGAAGGAGCAGAGCAGAGCGTTTGGTAACCCCTCCCTGACACTTGGAGCACAGTTGAGAGGAGTCCTTCCTCTAACTCAGCATCCACTCAAGATGAGTGGATTTGCCCACCTTTTCTGTGTACCATGCCATTCTCATCTGTTTCTAGCTCCTTTTCCCTTGTTCTAATGGTGTTCATTTATCCTGTATATTTGATGTTTTGATATCTTAGGGCCTTGCTGGCTTTGGAGGGCCCAAGGGTCTCTCCCAGGGCTTCCTAATTCCTAAAGTAGCAAATGTCTGGTCTACTGCTGCAAGGCTATTTGTCCTGTTGAAACCAACCAATTTGGAGCCCACAATCCAGCCCCCTCCTTTATTGGGCTTCTGTCTTCTAGACCCCTGTCCCTGCCGTCATCCTTGAAGGAGAAGTACCAGATAGCTAGAGGTAACCTTTGTAACCGTAAGCACCTGGAATCACCCAAGCTACTTATCTAAGGCTGCCTGTCCCGCCTCACTGCTCCTCCACAGAGCACACATAAGAAAGTTCTTACACANACTTTTCTCCATCTCCTCTATCTCCTGACCAATGTTGGTGCTTCTCTGATGTGCCTTCTCCAGTGTGGCATGACCTCTCCTCTTGGGAACTGAGTGATAAACTGTCTTTCCACGTTATCAGCGGTTCCCTGCTGTGTTNCTTTCACGTTACTCAAGTGATAGAGAAACCTGTGATTTAAGATTCCTTCCTACCCCACAGCCTTGCTATCAGGAAGATATCAGTTCTGGGAATGTTAGGCTCCAGAGATCATAGAAGCCAACTCCCTGTCTGCTTGCATCTCAGGATGGAGGTGGGGAAGATCCAGCTGGCAGGCCAGAGATGCTGCACCTGGTAGGCCAGGGGCATATGGAGGTCATTTCTACCCAGACAGAATTAGAGCACACCAAAGGCTATTCTCTGACCTCCTGCTGTTTGAAAGACAGCTGGGCAGGGGAGGAGCAATGTGGGGTTGCATGCATGAGGATATAGCTATAAGAAAGAGCTGAACTCATAGAAGTAACACAGTACCAACCCCCTCACGACCTGGGCTTTCTCCTGCCCTGGTCCAGGAATATTTCATTTGCCTGGTTAGGTATCATGTCTGTTTTAGACAGGACTTAACTTGTTTTTGTTTTTATTGAAAATGAGATGTCAACACATTGTGACTTAGTCAACATTAAAAGTCTCTGTGTTATTTCTTCTGACATCTTTCTTTTTAGATATTTCTGATTAATTTCAATTAAAAGAAATTCTAAAAATAAATTATTAGAAGCAAATTACTTGAATGTACAATTGCCCTCATACTTATGAGGAATTGGTTCTAAGACCTCACTGGGGACACATATGGCTACTCTAATCCCTTGTATAAATTTTTGTATGGTTAGTTGACACTCAAATGTACACATGCCCTCCCGTGTACTTTAAATCATCTCTCATGACATAAGACAGCATTAATGCTATGTAAATTCTTGAGATAGCATACCATTTATAGATTAATGATAAGTCTGTACATGTTCAGAGTAAATACTGTTCCCCCCAATATTCTCAGTGTGTGGTTGAATCCACAGATGCTCAGCTCATAGACTGAGGACCAACTTCGTAAAGTATATATTAAAAACTCGAAGCTGTATCTAATGACAAGTCCTGTCCATCTCCTGAATTGTATCAGGATTTTTCAAAGCCCTTCATCCACGGTATGTCCCTTCACTGATGGCTGAGTGGAACTGATTGCCTGTAGTTTCCCCAGCTATCAGACACTGTAGCTGAACTGATACCCTGTGATATTTTGCTGTACACCTTGACAAAAACATCTCAGGAGGAGGAGGAGATTGTGACAGGGACCAGAAGACTAAGTCAGAGGCCCAGAATCTGCCTGAAAAACGTTTTCTAGTATAAGAGGCAGCGGCAGAGTANCTGTGAAATTAAGCCTCAATTTCAGGACTTCTGGACCCTAAGTTCTCTTCCACGATCCTGCATCTAACTTTGTACTCATAATTTTACCATTTTTCAAAAAAGGAGAAAAGGCTAGCTTTATTCTAAGAGCCCTGAAAGATTGCAAGGCCCTAGGGAGAGGTTATGTGTGTGTTATGTGATGTTTGTAGTCCTGCCTATAAATCTGTCATGGGGAGAGCACATGTTGCGAGGACATGTGTCAACATCATTCAGAAACAATGGCACCGGCACCTCTGCTAATAAACGGATTTCAAATCTATTATTCATGGCATCTCAGAGAACGTGCCTCAAAACCTTTTCCTTTTCTCCACAAGATGCAGATTTGTTGGGGATCGATTCAGGATATGAGGGAAGGAAAGAACCGATAAATTGGCATCTTCATTTCTAGCGAGCGCATCTGTCCCACTTCTAGGATTTAAGCCTAAAAATGAGTTCTTAAAGGTTTGAAGCAGGTGGCNACACCATTCTTTTAATGACAGTCAAATTCTCCCACCTTTTACTTGACCAGTGGAAATGGAAAAGTCTGGTTTTCTTACTTTAATGGTGTAAGCCTCATTGAAAATGAAGATTCCCGAGGTTGACAAATGGGGCTGTGACGGGTATTGATTGAGGGGGCATTGGCTTCATTGTTCAGCTCTCACTGGCCTCTTGGGCAGACGGAGGTCCACGAATAGCATTGCTGATGTTTCCTTAAAAAGATGTAAGGCTTGGACAAGACAGCTGCACTCTTTTGGTAAAAAGCTGCAGTTTGGATATCAGACTTCTGTTTCAGAACTGTTTCAGACTTCTCAGAAATAGGGATGATTGGTTAAATCCTTAACAGAAGGAAAACTTAGGGCTACTGAAGGTAAATGCCCTCTGAAAATGGGAAGAGTAAAAGTCAGTTCATGATAATTATTTTCAACACATAATTTAAAGGATAAGTTGATGAGGAGGAAGTGGATATAATACAGGAAATGGATATAAAACACACATGCATACAAGCAACAGAGTAATTATAGTATTAACTTGAATAAACATTCATAGTTTTCTATCTGTGAAATCTTAAATGGGTATACGTTGTTTTTAATATGATACAAAAGGTGCAATGCTATCTTAAAATGACAATTTTAAAAATTACATGTTACAATCTTTGTTTGACTGACAGCTTTTATTCATTTGGGAGTAGGTATAATTTTGTCCAATTTATCCCAGTACTTACTTCTACCATCTACTCTGTTCTCAAATTTACAATTAAGTTTTAGAATATTGTGTTTTTGGAATTAAGCCTTCCCATTCTAATATTTTATTGGAAATGTACCTTTTCCTCCCTTGCTTTGAAAGACTCTGAAGTATTCTGACTGTTAGATCCATTCCTAAAATCTGAGATGCAAAGTTTTGGCCCTGAATGGCGGTGTTTGTGAAATTATTCCTATCATACATACTGATTTTGTAACAATTACTGAAGTTGGCTACTAGATCTTTAGAGTAGGAAAGGCTGGGCATGTTTGATGCAGCATTTAAGACTGTTCTTGTTTGGNGTTAAGCCCCAGGTGGAAGTCTGTATCCTCTCCTGTAGCTGGGTGAGTCACAGCAAGCCACTCCCTCTCCTGAGCTTCATTTACCTACCTGAGAATGCAGGGTAGTAATATCTGCCTCCCAGGGATGTGACGAAGGATTAAATTGGGTAATTATGGAAGGAGCTTGCCACAGTGCCTTTTTCCATAAGGTGACCATCGACAGTGATTAGAATAATAGGCACAATAGTTACATAAATATTTACTGGGTGTTAATCTTATTGTGGATACTACATTAAAACTTGGATCTTAATATTTAATTTTGACATAGAAGAACTTACTCTTTCTGGAAAAGGCAGATGTATTAAAGTGATAGTTATAGTGGTAAGCAAATTTCTGGTAGCACTCACTGCCATTTTTGTGAATAAAAATACGTGTTGCTTTAAATCAGAGCCTCATAAACTAAGAAGAGTCTGAGTTAACACATACAAGACTGACGTTTGTCTGAAAAACCAATTATTAAAAAAAACTCTGGGTCCTGGAGAGATTGTCTTTTCATGTTGTTGAAAGATGAACCAATTAACAATGGTTTCCTCGTCTCAATAATTCCTTGTTTCAAGAAAGAAACAGTGTATTTCCCCGCTTCTGGACTCAGGGACAGGCTTTGTGTCTTGGTGCTGTATTTCAAGGCTGCTATTTGCCTTAGCCTCTTAGGTTGTGTTGCTAGAGCTGGAGGCTGAGCTGCGCAGGGGAGGTGGAAGTGCACACATGAGCTCAATCTTCCCCCNTCAGCATGCTGACTGCTTTCAGGAAGCATGCCCTGCAGATAGATTCAAACGTAGGCAGGTGGTACACATTTGATGGTGTGACATAGTTCAGATGTCCTATTTACAGAAGCTAAGAAGTAAGTGAGGAAATTTTAGAAATTGGAAGTAACTCAAAATTAATTAAGGGAAGAACATTATTTCCTGTTGGCCAAGGTGTGAGTAGGAGCCAATAGTTCAAAAATAGCTTTTCTAAATTGAAGTATAACAGATAAAGCTTTCAAGGAAGAACCCCAAGCCTTAGTGTGGTACACAGCTTTCCCTAATCCTCGCTGTTCTTTTGCCAGTCTATACATCAGAAGAGATCATGGAATTTGCAGCAGTCACTCTGATATAATTTGTGTCTGCCTTATTGCCTGTGAGTTGTTTTTCAGATTGGCCAATGAAGTATCGTCTGTGTAGCATGTAGGTAGGCCCTTTGTAGGGCCTTACTCTGGTGGACTTGACATTAAAGCAGTCCCACAACTTTTCGTTGTTCTAGCAAGGAAAGGACGCAGCCAGCAGTGCACAGGATTGATTCCTTTAGCTCTGCTTCTCATCCTGGGTTCATGGACATGCATCCAACTCCTAGGGAANGTTGTNTGACTTCACACAGGCTTCTTCTGTCTCTCAAATAAATAATATTGTTGTAATGGCGCCAGTGTTTGAGTTAGCCATTAGCATCATACATGGGGCGTCCATGAAGTGGTTAGGCTACGGCTGGTGAAAAGGAAGGTTCCACAGCAAGTACTGACAGGTGCAGCAAGGTAAGGACTTGGCTGGCTCTGGCGTGTGCCAATGAGAAGCAAGCAGTGAGTCTCTACATTTTGGTTCTTTAAACCTCTCTGAAGGTAGAAAAGATTTAACTGGGAAAAAATGAGAATGGGATTGTGTGTAGACAAGGGNATGTGATAAATTTGTTTCAACGAGTGTTCTTTTTATTTATGTAATGATTCAAAGAAGTTTGCCCATGACTCAGGTCTCATTCCTCCTTGTTCCAGCCAATAATTAGGAGTAAACTAAACCACTTAACTGCCTACATGATTCTAGTTCTGTACACATGTATGTTCCACAGTAAAGGAGGAAATCATATTAGTTTCTATCAGGTATCCATCCCTGCCTTCCTTTACTTGTAAAGTAAAGGGACAAGGCAGATGAAGAAGCTCTCTCCCATGATACATTTGATAGCCAGTCTTGTGACTATGTTCTGCTTCTAAACCTGCAGATGAACTCATNCAAATGACCGACTAAGCAGCTGTCCAATCAGGATTATGGATGCAGTGTGTCAACAGACTGAACACATCTGTGCATCTTATTCCAGAAAAGGGCTCAAGATCTTGTGGTGATTTTAAAGTTTTGACAGAATCAGTGATCTAATTGTGATGGTTTGAAAGACGCAGCNCCCTCTCCTGAGGCAGTCCTCCCTGGAACCACTGACTGAAAACACACATCACTGGCATGCCTTTGGTTGGAGGCAGGGATAAGAAAGGAGTGTTTAAATGCTGAAGAATGTTTGAGTCTGTTGTATGGGTCCTGCATTGTGTTGTACACAAGGATGTATGTATGAGGATACCTGGGAGACACTAGTACAGTTACCACATGGAATGTTAGTAGGTCAGCCAAGAATGAATGCCAGGCACAAGGGTGTGGAGGGTGGGCTTTGAGGAGGAAGAAAAGAAAAAAGCCTTTGTANGTAAGGTAGGTTTCAAACAGACCTGCAGTAGAAAATTGGTTTGCCTTTCTACTTGTGCATAGTAATGGTGTACAGTGTGCTGTTTTGATAAATGTGTACATTATGTAATAGCCATATCACAATAATTTACATGCCTTGTTATCTCAAATATTTATCATAGCTTTGTGGCAATAAGAGTATTCAAAATCCAGAGGGGGTAATATTGAGTGACAGTTTGAGAGAAATGGGAAGAATAAGCAGATTTCCCCAGCAGGAAGGCTCATAGACTCTTCAGAGGAAGTGCACTAGGCATAGGCATCATGGTGTAGACTGTGGCCCCCCTCAGCTCTAAAGACTAGATTTTCCTTCTAGGGGCCNGAGAGCCATTGAAAGTTGCTAAGCATGGAGAACAAAATGATAAAACTTCCATTTTAATGTTAACACAGTAATTCAAGGTGAAGTTGCTAAGAGAGGTGTGGGCCATTTTCAGGTTCTAAAGGAATCATTTTAGGCTCAAGACCATCCCAGAATGTGGTAATCCACACAGATTGTTCCAGTAAATACCCTGGATGGAAGGAGGACTCGGCTAGGCCAGGAGGTCAGCGGGAGAAGTGAATACAGCGAACCCTGTGACCTATGGCATGGGTCTTCGCTTAGAGCTAGTTCAGAGGATCTTCTCATGCAATTTGATGGACAGTGAAGACATATCCAGAAGCCAACACCATGATTAGATAAGCGTAATAGCGCATATGTCAGAATTGCTGAGAGCAGAGTTTAATTTTTTTCACCACAGAAAGAGTAAGCACATGGGGTAGTGATAGATGATTTACTCATATGCTATTGTGCAAACCTATCAAAATAACCATCTAGCCCCTTAATACACTTATATACTTATATACTTATAAGTGTTACTTATATAATAGTAAGGCCAATGTCTGCTGGTATCTGCTAGTGTCACACACAGTAGATAAAAGGAGTCACTCTTTGTCCCACGTGCACAAAAATGTGACCCCTTCATGCACTTATAAATGTGCATATTTTTCACGTTTTGTGGGTGTTTAGGGGGACAGTCAAGCTGAGTTCCGTACCACAGGATAAACAAGGTCTTTGCAATGAAGAATAACTTGTAATCTGATAAAATGTTAACCAGTGAGCAGGCTTCCTTTCTTCCTCAAATGTCTAATCATAATTTTACCTGGCTTTGTTCTTCCTTGTCACACATTCCTAATGCTTAGTTCTCATCCTGACTCAGTCAACAGCTCTCTGCTGATTTTCCGATTTTGGATGTTTCTTTGGGGGAAGGGGGAAAAAGCCACCCCGAGGGTGGGCGAAAGCCAGGGAAGTGACAGAAGAAAGAGCTTGTTATTTTCCTTCTCTCCATGAATCCNTGGTTTGCCAAAAGAGAAAAAGATCTTTGAGAAATGTGATGGTTCTCTTCCAAACNAGATGGAAGGGTCACTCCAAAGATTGATGATTCTGAGATGTTAATTCAGCAAAGAATTTATTTTTAAAGGCTGAGATTTATTCTGAGCCGGAGGATTTCGAGTTCAGCTGGAGGACTAATGAAGCATGGGTTTTGTTTTGTGGAGTTCCTAGTGGTTCTGTCAGTCATTTCACAGGGGGCCTGTTCCCCCGGAGTCTCAGATCTGCTTAAAAGTCTATACCTTCGAACTGCNAGAGCCTTCTTCACTGGTAATTTCCTCAGAAAGCCTGCAGGGGTAGCTTATTTCTTTTATACTTGAAAGGTTTTTATGTGTGAGAGTTCTGTGTCTTTATGAAGACACCATATTGGCGCAAATTCATATTAATTATTAACACATTGCAAAGGTTAAAATGCACATTTTTCACAGTGGGATATTTTTTCTTCCCTGGTCCATATATTGTTTTTCTTGNTTGTAGTCAAATATAAAACAGTTTATTGATATCCTAACTGATTTTCTTCCCAGACTCTAGAAAAGGCTTCAGTTCCACTTTAAAAATATGTCTGTCATTGTTCATCTCTTCCTCCTAGTTCAGTTGCATAGAGTAAAATCTTGTTCTCTTTCATCAGAAGTAACATTCACTCCATCATACCCCCGACCTGTGTTCTTGTCCATCTGTCACCCGNACATCTCAAAACCCCATCATTCCCTGATATAAGCTTTTCCCTCACTAACCGGTGTAGTTCTTACATCAGAAACTAATTATTGTGCCTATCATATTGTTGACTAATTAGGAATTAACGGGGAGAAATGAAGTAGCCATGCCTAGGCTGGGACTACTGTTCTTCACAGGGCCAACTCTCAGGGGACAGCCTTAGCTTTGCATCGATTTCAGCTCCATTGTGTTAGAAGGCACCTTCTCTATTACATATAGCTAAGTAAATACTTTAGAACAGGGTGTCCACAGAGATGTACAGACTCTCTCTGTGCTCCCCTTGCCCAGACACATACATCCATAAAAAGAGGGAGGCCACACTTCTAATGTGGGCTGTCAGGGGTGCTACCACAGGGAATGGATGCTCTCCCAATGCATGGGCCAGACTGTCTTTGGGGGCTTATTCCAACCAAGCCTCTGCTGGATCTGCTCCTGGCAGGAAGCCAGGCCTCTATGTAATGCTACTCAGTAGGTGGCTTCTCTCACAGCTGGATGCTCTCAGCCTTCCCTTGGGGCTATTGCCCCCTCATTTTGACCTCATAAAAATATAGTGTCTTTAGAATGCCTATCATTGCTTAACGATAATTCATTCTTCAGAATGGGATTTCCAAAGCCCCATTGCCCAGATTAATGGCTGTTCCCTGGACATCAGGCAAACCTCAACAGCACAATTATTTGTCTCTTCATTTTATATACATTCACCCACACAGAAGATGAGCTGGAGAGAGATATGGGTGAGCCAAGCTCTTACACAGGCAGGGACAGCTAGAGATTGCAAAGGATGATTTATAGGCTGCAGCAAGAGAGGGTAGAGAGGGGAGGGAGAGAAGGAGGGAGA
>LZPO01029487.1:0-11022 GCA_001675575.1 Neotoma lepida
CACCCCCCACCCCTGGGTCTAGGCCACCACCTGGGGCTATATTGGAGCCCAGGGACCATGCTGCTGCTGGGCCCATGCCAATCTGAGAGAGGCTTATGCTGCCACCCAGGGCAATGATAACATCTGGACCCAAAATGCTGCTGATGGCCATGTCTGGGTCCATGTTCCCTGCTGCAGTTCGGTTCTGTGTTGATGGCCATTGCCCATGTTACCACAGGGGTCAATGCAAACCATGTTTTGAACTACATGTTGAAGTATGAGGGCCATGCTGAGCTGGTCCCACCCCTCACTGGCCTGAAGAAAGCCGCCCTCCTCTCACTGGAGAGCTGACCCACCCCTCACCTTGGGATAATGACCTCGATGACCCTGACAGTAGAGATCGTCCCCCTCCATTTGGGAAAGCTAGTCCCACCCCTCACCTGAGGGGGGAGATGGTCCCAGAGACCCAGACTGACCAACTCAACTACCACCCAGGCACACATCCAGGGCTTTGAGTTGGCACTCCCCAACGTCTACCCCATCTACAACCTGCTGGAGCACATGAAGGGACTGGTCCTGCAGAACCATAGCTGCAGGATCTCCATGACTTAGAGCAAAAGCAGGATATCCGAGAGGAGATTCGGTGAGGATCTAGAATTGATGGTGTACCAGAAGCCAGAGGCCTTGAACCTGACCAACAACATATTACATAATGAACATTTGCAAATAAAGTTGTGTGAACAAAAGGGTATATATACTGCATGATACACAGCAGCTCCCAATGCCACTAAGACCAATGAAAGAGGAGACAGAAGCGGGAAAGACGGAGGAGTGAAGTGGTTTCTTTGTTTTTTTGTTTTGTTTTGATTTCTTTAATTATAGTCTTACTTATATTTTTATTTATTTATTATTTTATTTTTATTATTTCTTTTTAAGTTTTCCTTTGGGAGGGGGATACTACAAGGGTGAAGGGTGGGTACGGAGGGACTGGGAAATGAATGGGATTGGGGTACATAGTATGAAATTCCCAAAGAATCAATAAAAAAATGTTAAAAAATGATCACAGGATAATGAAACTTGTAAGAAATAACTCAAAGGCACATTCTATACCTTACAGATCTTTGTCATTCTTACCAGAGAACATGGGTAGAAAACACAGAAAGGTTCATTTTCTGTAGGAACGAAGTCTGAAAATGTTGAGGTGAACTAAACATGCATATTAAAGTCCACCTGGCCCCATCAAACTCTCTTCTCTCTCCTACAAAATACACAGTTCTGCCTGCTCAGAATTATCTAAAGCTTTATAGAAAACTACTAATTTGATGAATAAAGAAGGCCAACTAGAGAAATTCTGAAAAGTCATAAATAACTAAAAATATATAAGCAAAGACAACTATCTTTTAACTTGTTTTTGCACCTATAATATACATCCGTTATTTGTGCTGGTTTTTTTGTTTTGACTCTGCTGTAATAAAACCTAATATATACCATTAAAACTATTATTTGGATGCTCTATTTAGTTGCAGCCCTGTAGGAACTACTCAATTTAATAAAGACCCATGCATATACCCAGTCACTCCTCTCATTCTATCACCTTCCACAGCTACTTGATGGGAAGATAGCTCATCAAAAAAAGAAAAAACAGGAACTATATAAGAATGACAGAACTTTTTTCTCACAAAATACTACAATTAAAATCATGAAAACCCATGCTTCTTGGCCATGACTCTGGATCTTCAAGGAGATAAATATTCTGGTTTTGAAAGTACCACAATACAGCAGTCACAATGGACCAAGTGCTAATTCGAACAGATAAAGCCAATAAACATGCAGAGACCAAATAATGACAAGAGCAGAGGTAACCACAGAGAAGAAGAGAGAACAGCAGCACAAGCTGCCCCAAAACTCAATGACTTCCTACTTTCAGTTCCTGGACTGCACAGATTTTATTCTTACTTCCATTATACAAATTTGGATCTTCTTGAAGCCTCAGTACCTGAGAGACATGATTTATCATGACAGGCGTTCAGACTCTGGAATCTGATATATGTTCAAAATCTGACTCTACCACTGTCAGACATTTGCAGGCTACTGAACTACTCTTTAGTCTCCTATTGCTATTCCATGCAAGGAGGGAATTAAAGCTGCCTACCACATACGGTTATAAAGCTAAATTTAAAATGTATACACAGTATGCACAGAACAGTATTTTGCAAACAGAAGTAAATAAATCAGTATTAGTAAGGTATGAATAAATGATGGCCATGATATTGTGTAACCACTGCACTCAGAAGGCTAATGAAAGAGAATCATGACTTTCAGTCCAGCCTGGGCTACAACCAAAACCCTTTATCAAGAAAAGCATGTACAAGTAAACTTCATCTTGACTGTATATGTAACTTCTGAGGGACTACTAGATGTTTATAAAACCCTGACTCCTAATGTTACAGAGTATCACTTCAGGTATTCTACACCAAAATATGTAAGATTTAGATATGGAAGAAAACTACAGCCTCTTCACTGATGATGGAAGCAGAGAGAATTTCATAAGCACACTTGTCATCAAAATCATGCAGTGTTCAAGGTCTGATAAGTGAGTCACTTAAAGCAGGTGGGCTCCTTAGAAACAACTGCAGGGTCTTCCTGTCTTGAAAATAAAATGAAAAGAGCTTAGTACAGGATCTCAGAAGACTATACAGCAAAAAAATTAACTACTGCCGTGCCCACTTTATTTTGTGTTTATTAATTTGTGTGTGCACTTACTCACATGGCACAGCGTAAACGTAGAGTCTCTCCTTCCACCATGTGAGTCCAGGATCACACTCAAGTCATCATGTGTGGTGGCAAGTGCCTTTACCTGCTGAGTCATCTCACCAGCCATATTCTCACTTCTAGAGATGAAACACAAGCACTTGCCACCAAGCCTGATGACCTGATTTCAATACTCAGAAACTGAAAGGAAGAAGGAGAGAACCAAACTCTCTAAGTTGTCCCATGACCTCCATAGGTGTGTTGTGGTACACATGTGCCCCATCCTACACAACCAGTCAACCAATATGTATAATTTAAAAATATAAAAGAACACAAATTGGAGTATGTTTTCACAAAACTAGTAACAAAAGATAAATTATTTAAAATCTGAAAAAAATGCCTTAAGTTCCTAAATTCAGATGTTTAAACGCAATGCTAACAAAAACTTGAAAAATCATTTGCACAGCTTATCCTTTAACACAAGCATGACTTTACTCCACCCACTACAAAGTAACTCCCTGCTGCTATGGTATCAATTCAGAACATTTATCCCTANTCCCTGAGCTATCAAAATTCAAAATCCGTTAGCCAAGCTGCAGTTTACCTGCAATAAATGCACCAGAATGACTTCTTCAAATTCTATTTTCAGAGGAGCTCAGACCCAAGAGTCCTCATAATTACTATCAGCACTAGTAAAGTTAGGTCTGACCTTGACCATTATTTATAATAATGATTCCACTGGCCAGTCAATAGACAAAAGATAAATGATTCAAGTGACTAATTTACAAAGAAACTTGAGAAACACAAGGTTTTTGAGTTAGAATCTATCAGTATATGATCTACATCAATGACTCCTCCTCAATATTATAATTACAATCCAAAATATCTAACAAAATTGCCTATGACTCCATTAATTTGTCCATTAATTTTAAAATGGTACTATAATGACATTAGAAACAAATATACCTAATTAGTAGTCCAAATATATAGACAGAAGACTGATCAAATCTGTGTTCTTATTTCAAAAAGACAAAAACAAAAATAGAGAGCAACAGAGATAGAGGCAGAGAGATTTTTAACAGAGAACCCCTAACAGTGACTTGACTCAGATTTTTCTACTTTATGATAAGTTTATTAATATTAAATGAATTTCTTAAATATCCTAATACAGTGGGTTTGATTACCCAAAGAGTACCTGTGACATGTTGAAAAACTATTACTATTCAGGTTGGTCCCATTTTCTCAAATTTTGCTTTCTATAGTTTCATTAATTATATGTAAGATTTAAATTGTGTACTGACTGGTCTGAGTACTGTGATGAAAGCTCACCATTACGTTCTTCTTCTATCCAGGATGTGAGTATTTCCAGTTGTACAGAGTATCCATGCTGTATACAGTACTCACCCATTAGTTACTCAGAAGCCATCTCAATAATCAAGTCTACTCTTTGGTATCACAATGGCACTGATGTGTTCAAGTAAGCTTAATTATACTTGACAATAGCCCCAAAGAGAATACTAGCAATATCAACAGGTCACATATGCCAAAAGAGTCACAAAGTATGTCCTTTAGTGAAAAAATAAGAAAACTCTCACCTTGAGAGGAAAAACTTATATGACACTGCTGAAATCTATGATGAGTTATCAGTTCCTTACTCTGTCCATAAGTCTGTATGCTCAGAGAAAATATACTATATATAAGATTCAATGCTATCTGCTGCTTCAGACATCCATTGGGAGGTCTTGAAATATGTCCCCTGCAGCAAAGGGGGTGGGAGCTGCTGCTGTATTAAGGTTACAATAAGTAGGTACCATGACAACTAGAAATGTACCAAAGTCTTTGGCACTAGGAGTTCATCAAAACCTACCATTAGTCTTTGGCCCCAAGTTCCACAATTCTTTAACTATCAAATTACTAACCTGTCTTTTTGCCATCTTAGAATTTATGCAAAATAATACCTATGCAATCATATGAGTCAATATTATATCCAATTAGCACAGCATCAATAATATGCCAAATTATTCAGAATTAACTTGTGAATATTTAAGGAGAGGTTACATATTTAATTCTCCATGTCCTACTTGCTAAAATTGGTAAGCCAGAATGTTCATTTCCAGTATAGATGAAGTTAGAGACTAGATTTAGCATCCTCCTACACAGAGCAACTAAAATATCAGGCAAACTATATGAACATCAATTTTTAAGACATTGAACACAAAGCAGAAAAGGATAGTGATCCTGGAGAAACCAGAATAAATCATTTTGGTAGCTCAGGGAATGGGGTAAGTGTTGTCCTAAATTTACAGAAACACTTTCTAGAACATGTTACAGGAAGAAAGAAGCTAGAAAAATCAAGCCATTGCTCTCAAATAAAGATATTCAATGGGAGTCTGGGGAGACTAAGGGATGCGAGAGACTATGGGACTGTGTATTAAGAATGAGCCTGCACATCTAGAAAGGATTCTTTGTGTCTTGAACTGACTTCCACACACACATGTAAGGAATCCACTCAAGCCAAGGAAAAAATTAATCTAGGAACATTAGAGAAAGCAATCTTGATGCTCACACGAGAAGGGCACAGTGCCCATTTCAATCAGAGTGAAAAACCTCCTAATACAGAACTAACCAAAGAGAACACTATGGTTGGCTTTGCTTCATTACTGAAGAATATTAACCCTGAAATGAACTCTACACTGATCCTACCTAAACTGTTCTAATGAGTGCACACCTCATCCCCGCCAATTAAACTTTCTCCAAGTAACTCTGCCCAAAAGAAAGCTTGGGAACATTTATAAATCACAATATCCTGCACCCAAGATGATGTTTAAAACATGCAGCATTCAGGCAGATCTCTGTGAGTTCAAGGCCAGCCTGGTTAACAGAGCTAGTTCCAGAACAGCCAGAGCTACACACAGAGACATCCTGTCTCAAAAAATAAATAAATAAATAAATAAATAAATAAATACATAAATAAATAAATAAATAAATGCCGTGTGGCGCTCAGTCCAGTTACTGAACAAAAGCCAAAACTCAAAGATCAATCATTCAAGATCAATCAGAAAGTGAAATAGCTGAGAATTAAATTTTGTTTTGTTTTGTTTTGTAAATGCAATAAACATTACAGGGGCTGGAGAGGTGCCTCAGAGGTTAAGTACACACATGGCTCTCCCAGAGGACCTGAGTTCACCTCCATATGCACATTGGGTGGGTCACAACCACCTGTAACTTCAGCTCCAGAGATTCCAATGCCCTCTTCTGGCCTCTACAAAAGCACCTGCATTCATGTACACATACCCCACACATATGCACATAATTTAAAATATTTTACAGCCAGAATCTACATATTCAATAAGCTAAGATACATAGTAGGCATGTTAAATAGAGGCATATACAGTTAAAGTTTTAAAAAGAAAACAAAACCCAAGTCAGTATTTTTGACACAAAATACTGGATGAAAAACACTGAGATTTATGGCTGACTATGGCAAACGAAAGCACAGCAAAGCTGTAGAGAGTATCTTAAATGAACGGTTATCAGAAAACTACACTAGTCCATGTTCTGCGTCTGCTAAAGCCAGACACAAAAAGAAAGTCTTAAAGGAAACTAGAAATGGGAGAGGCATACTTCTCAGAGAAAGGAGAAAAAGACAGCAGGTGTTTCATCAGACAAAATGTAATGCAAAAAACACATGAGCAGCACATATAAATATGAAATAAAAAGCTGCCAATCTAGAACTCTTATTAAAAAAACCACCATCAAAATAAAAATGCAACAGAATTTCAGAAATCAAACACTAATAGAATTCAGCATCAGGAGTCCTAGACTACAAGAATGTTTTGTTTTAACCCAACTATAGGCAGATGAAGAGGGGCATAGATGGAATTCTCCATCTTCCTAAAGGATTAAAAATTATGGATAAGTTAACTATGTAGGAAAATAAGTGTAATTTATCCTAAGTCAATGATATTTTAACACAGCTGTTGAGAAAAGGATGTGATTTATCCATTTTGTACAAAACTGCATATTCATACATCTGTGGGAATACTACTGGAAGGGCCTTTTTAGAAAGCAGCTTTAGTAACAGGAATCAAAAATGTTAATTCATTATTGCCCTTTATCAAGCTCTTCAACTCCTTAGAANTTCTCATATAGCAATACTCACACAACTATACAACATGCTTCCACTCATTACAAAAGTAAAAAGCTTGTGATAATGCCAGCTGCCCCCCCAAAAAAAGACTCATTAGACAAATCAATGCAAAATTTAAAATAATACATATCTCTTTACCCTTAATCTTAAAAAAAGCAGAACTTGTCAACAGTTAAGTGACATTTAATAAAATTACATAAATTTAATATGACTAATTACTTGAGAATATTTTTAATGCAGGGTCTAGATAGTTGTCATAGACTAAATGTATTTTTAAAACAGATTAACAAAGTTATCAGAACCCATGATATACATTTTCACACTCTCTTAACTTCTAATAAAGAGACGTATTACCTGGACCCACTAGAAACTTCCTGATAACCCCAAGAACATCACAGAACTAAATCAGGTACTGCCCAGGGTCTCCGAGGAACAGACAAGAGCCTCCATCTAATTAACAGCTTGTTTTAGTCCATTTTCTACTACTGTGTCCAAGTATCCAAGAATAGTAATTTGAAGATTTTTGATGATGATAAAAATAAGTAGATTTTCTCCTATTTCTAGAGGGTGGGTAGTCTAAGATCAATCTGATGAGGGCCTTTTCATCCTCATGTGGCTTAGCAAGGGCCCACCCATGTCCTTTTGTTCACTCACATTAATATATGTAGGAGAGTAGAGTCTTTGTGAATTAATACTGATTATGCCTGGCCTCCCAAAACTTCCAGGGCAGGTTAAATTTCTGGCACATAAAGTTGGGGGGAGGCTAAGGAGATGGCTCAGTAGACAAAATGTTTGGTGTGTAAACGTACGGACCTAAGCTAGAATTCCCAGCACTCACCTAAAGCCATGCACTCCAACAGGCATTTGTAATCCAGCAATGAGGGCCAGGCAAGGAGATGGGATCGGGGGGAGTGGGGGTGGGGAGACAGTGCATCCAGGGTGCTCATTAGGTAGCCCATCCAGCTGAAGCTGAGCCCCACATTCAGTGAGAGCCCCTTTCCTTCCATCACCAGATCTGAGTTCTTGGGGACCTGAGCCTCGTCCTAAGCCAGCACTCCAAGGCAGTGGAGCACACCAGTTATGAGCTAGGGGAGTCGTAACCAGGCATCTGCCAGCCACCTCCTCAGCTGCAGACAAACTCAGGCCTCAAGGCATGGCTGCAAGAACTATAAGGAAACCATAGTTGGTGGTGATCTTAAAGCTACCATAATTTTTATACTAGTTCCTCAACTGCAATGTTTCCTAAACTATTCATGAATTGAAGAAAAAGTTCAGTGGGAAGCATCTACTCATTATTGCTCAGAAGAATTCTGCCTACGTCACCTCAAAAAAAAAAAAAAAAAAAAAAAAAAAAAAAAAAACAACAAATGAAAATGAAGCAAAAGAATCCCAGAGGATTTGGTCTTGGTCTTCTCAGGTGAAACTATGGGCAAGAGGATCTGAAGAAAGCAGACAGCAGCTGGCTCATAAAGGTTCGTTTACACAGAGATGGGGGAGAGGAGAAGAAAGGAGAACTTGGACAGGTGGAGCATAAGACTGGAACATCTTTGGGTGGGTATAAGAAGCTAAGAAGTTCATGGGCAAGGGTGTAAATTCTGAATTCCTGAGTTTCAACTGTAAATATCAATGACTAAAATAACTAATCTTTCACACAGAGGTAGACACATGACATTGATCTGTGTGTCATGTCCACAAGCACATACACAAGCATGACCACCTGCACCCCACACACAATACACCACACTCACATGTGCACATGAAAATTACATTTAAAAAAGTAGCCATATTTAATTGAATCATACAATTTCTTCCCAATTTAAGCTGATGGCCCGAGTGGAAATTAACATTTCTAATTTGCAGTGCATTTTGTAAATGGAGCTATAGCTACATGGGTTTATAGATGAGAACATCAGTAAGATACTTAAATTAAGAAGTTTAAAATTTCTATGGAATTAGATTTGTTTCATGTCATAAATATGTAAACTACAATCAGTACAAAACTTTCCAATATGCACTGACTAATACTGGGACTCTAGTACAGCGCCAGCAGTGGAGGTAGATCAGATTCTGTCTTTGAACAAACAAGGTCCTACAAGTTACTGCTAGTTCTTGTCACTGAGAAAGTAGTGTGCATTATAAGAAACAAGGCCAACAAAGGAGAGAGCTAATGAAGCAGAAAATCAGGACATAATTTCAAACACTCACGTTAAAAAGACTGACTATTCTGTATCTGGATGGAGACGTTGCTGAAAGTGAACACATAAATCTCACCTTCAGGATGCCAATAAGTAGAAGGAAGATAAAAGCCTTGAAGCTAGGAAAGATATCCAAGAGGTGATATAAATAGGCAAAGAAGTATAAGAACAAGAAAATAAAGAAGAAATCANCAAAGAAACTGAAAAGGAGCCAACATAATGAATAGCAGACCTTAAGTTGGAAGAACCAAATGACAAACAAAGTACTTTAATTTAAATGAAAGCGTTTTGGACATGATGCTGGAAAATGAAGACTGAGGACTGGCCCCTGCATATCAACACCAGCAAGCATCATGAGAAGGGGCTACACCAAGTAACAACGGCAAAAGTCGAGGTGGATTCACAACAAAACACAAAAGAAACAACACACGTCCACCTGGAGAGGAAGAGAAGAAGCAAAGAGCAAAAGGGAACATTTAATTCAACAATGTTTTTAGTCTGTATGTTACAAAGAAGGAAATGTAATGGAAGGTTTAGGCAGATGGGATGGTTTCAGGAGAAAATGGGAAATACAGCTACTGGAGGAGAAGAGATGTTCTACAGAGCTGTCCTAGAATAGGGAGAGAGGAGATAAGTACACCAGGAAAGGTGCTGCTTTGTAAAAACACAAACAGAGCACACAATACACAGAAAGAAGACAGTTTATGGTCACAAATGCTATCCGTGTGTTCTTAATGGCTATAGGGCCTCTGGGAATCAGACAGTCCTAACATCTTCAGTCGGGATCAGATCACTGGCAGGTCTTAAACACATCACAAAGTATGGGATATAAGATCTGAATGCAGAGTCAGAGAAAAATTACTACCCAATGATACACAAGCAATTACATAACAGAAAGTTTTATCTCTGTGTCTTCTAGAAGAATAATATGAGGATCAAAATGTATCTCTAGTTCAGGCAACAGATACACAGGTCTGCAGATTTTTCAAGATCAAACTGTATGCATAAAATCTATACCATTACATTGTGCATAGATACAAATATGTGTCTGTCCTTCAAAATTCAGACACTATTGAACTAAAATCCCTGTATTAAGTTGTATGTAAAACATGCGTCAAAGACGTAGGATGGAGGGAGGTAGTGATATGGGATCAAAACATTGCTAAGTATGACATTTTCAAAGAATACGTTTTTAAAAAGAGACNTAAGTCATCAAGATTTGAAGAAACTTGGAGCCAGCAAGACAGCTCAGTGAGGAAAGGCATTTGTCATCAATCCCATGGAACAGAGTTCAATCCCTGAAACACACAAGGTAGAAGGAAAGAACTGACTATCTCAAATTGTCTTCTGACTTCCACACATTTGCACTAGTGTGTGTACATGCACAAACATGCACATACACACACAAAATAAATGTTAAAAACTTAGGAAACTTTTCTCATAAAGACAGACGTTTAGACCTCCTATAAACTTCCATTGCAGGCCTTGCCTTTCTTTGTGTGCCAACATCGCTCCTGCCAACTTGGTGAACATTCCTAAGACCCACCAGACATTCTGCAAGAAATGAGGCCAGCATCAGCCCCATAAAGTGACACAGTAAAGGAAGGGCAAGGGTTCTTTGTATGCCCAGGGAAAGCAGTGTTATGACAGGAAACAGTAGCTATGGTAGGCAAGACTAAACCTATTTTACACAAAAAGGCTAAAACTACAAAGAAGACTGAGCTGAGACTTGAGTGTGTTGAGTCCAACTACAGATCTAAGAGGGTGCTGGCTAGTAAGAGAAGCGAAGATCTTTTCCCATTCTGTAGGCTGTCCTTTTGTCTTACTGACCGTGTCCTTTGCCTTACAAAAGCTTCCCAGTTTCAAGAGGTCCCATTTATTAATTGTTGCTCTCAGTGCCTGTGCTACTGGTGTTATATTTAGGACGTGGTCTCCTGTGCCGATGCG
>LZPO01029489.1:0-11007 GCA_001675575.1 Neotoma lepida
AAAAAAAGGAAGAGGCATACCATTCTAGATACACATCTCTGAGTTCCCTCCAGTAAGAGTTAGCCCAAGCAGGGACCACCTGGACACCACAAAAAAACCTACAGGGAAGTTGTTTATTGCAGAGATTTTAATAAATAATGCACATCTCACTTAGATTGTAGACTGGGAGTGTGGTCTCTGGCCATTGTTGGATCTCACATCTTGGTATGTGTACTCTGCTTTGCAGCAATATTACAGGGAATGAGGAGAGTCCATACACAGATAGCAGTGGCACATTCTCAGGCATAGAAAGGTGATCTAATACCAGCTTCCAAAACAGTCCACTTATTTCCACGTCCTTGGAAGGAAATGGTTTTCAAAGCAAACAAATGGAATTGGGTACAAGAAGCAGAGCTGTTATGCTGTGTATTGTTGTATCTTTAAATAGCTTGTTTTGAAGAAAGGCATGAGGTTCTAAACACAACTTGAGTTCTGGTTTAGATCATTCCTTGTGCTTACTCACATGTATTTGGCCTTCTTTCTGCCAAAAGTGCCAGGAGGAAGAACAATTGCCTAGCCAGTAAAGCTCTGTCACCTTTAGAGGAAAGGTGAAAAGGGATGGACAGGATAAGAGTCATAAGGCATATGAAAGAACATGGTTGCTCTGTAATCTGCCTTAGAGTATGTTTGTCACACAGCCCAAGCTATGTAGAATGTAGAATGTAACTGTACAAAGGCACTTGTTTCTCAGCATCACCTTCCCTATGTAAACTGTTTAAAAGTTTGTTTGGTTAGTTAAGAACTCACTTTTTTATGTTTATATAATGATGAAGTGCTTATTTCACAGATAATATCTGAATAATGGAATACACACTTGAAATGACACTTTCAAAGAAATTTTAATGCCTTGGAAAATGTTTCATTGTATGTATGAAAAGGGCCAACACAAAATTGCTGTGTGTGTGTATTTGAGGTAGATGAAGGTGGGTCAGTCACCTCTCCCTAGGGAACAGGACAGGCATTAAACACTGTTAAAACACTGTAAAATATGTTAAAGACTGCTAGTGTTAACCATACTGCTCTTTAAGTGTTTCATTTTGTAAGCATGCCTTTAGATGTTCATTCTCCTGTTAATGGATAAAAAAGGTGGGTCAAGGGGAATTTGATTTCCTAACTGGACTTTCGTTTTGTTGCTTGACCCTCTTGAGCAAAAGGACTATTATCCAAACAAAATAGACTACCCTGTGTGCACACTGATGTTTTTGAACATCCCATAAATACTTAGAGAAAACTACACAAAAATCACAACTGATTGCTCTGACTCCAAAGGTGTGGTCATTGGCAAGACTGTTCCAGACAGTTTATACCAGACTTCTGGCTATCACAGGCCTCAATGAACTCTAGATGACCCTGCAACCATTTTCATAAAGGACAGAGGGAGCGCTTCCTCTAGTGGCCTAGCAGAGGGACTGTTTTGACTAGTGCTAAAGGAACATTGTTGAGATTGTTACAAGCACAAATCTTCATTGGCATGCAAAGTTTGCTGCAATTGCTGCAAATATAACTCATCTGCATGTATGCTTGGCTGTGATTGGTGTAAATACCCACTCTCTTCCTATGTAACAAGTAGTTCAGGCTCACTCGGTGAATAAACTGGGAGGTGTCCTCCTGGCCTGCCTCCTCTGGTGTTGTAGTACAGAACCCAAATGAAGTGCTTCTCTTAAGAGCTCTTTCCTTGCCAACTTCTATAGCTCAGACTGAGCTGGTAACAAGAGAAGGAAGTAAAAGAGACAGGCAAGTGTTAGCAATGATAGAGGCAGGAGAGCATTAGTGCTGGTCATAGATGAGCAGTCAGCAGGCTCAGCTACAGAATGACAGGGCAGGTGGCTGTCTGACAGCTGTAGAGGACGCAGTGGAACAGCTTGAGAGACCGTGAAGGGCAGGAACAAAGGATAGGGAGTTGAGGCTGAAAAAGATAGAAGTCTAGAAAGATCAAGAAAGAGAAACTGCAGACCATTGTCACTGGGAGACTTTCAGAGAACTGTGAAACCTTTTGGACTACAGGCATCTGATATCACAGGCCCAGGAGTCCAAGCAGCGGCTGCTGTTAGGCATAACGACTCCTGTAGGGAATCTCATTTTCCCAGGTCCATGCGAGTGCTATAACACCTGTATGGCTACAGGTGCTACCACCCAAAGGAGAGATGTAGCATCAGAGGATGCTGCCTGCTGCTGTTCCCTGCTCCCTACTGCTGCCCCTTCAATTCAAATGTGGCCAAAAACCCGTTCTGGAAGAGCTTCTCTTTCCTGTCCACAATTGCTTACAGGTTAGAACAAAGTGACCCCAGCCATTAACTTGGTGCCATAATTATGATTATTCTGCATGCTTTTTATTTATTTTCCCAGGAAAACAACAAGAAGGAAGTCTACCAGAGTAGTTTATCTGTATCTAATCAATTTGTTGTTATCATATGCTTTATATTGTGCATTGTATAATTATCTTTCACATTTAAAAATACTTACTTCTTTATTAATAACAGGCCTTTAATCAGTTCTTATTATTAGGCACTGTAACTCCATGTTTTATCCATTTTTATATCCCCTATACATTTTTTTCTTTCATACATTTTAGATTTCCTAAATTAAAAATAAATGATTACATAAGAATTTACAATTTGAAAAATTAACATACTGATTAAAATAACTTGATTTCCTGAGAGAAAGACTCAATAGGCTGAACACAACCTCGTTTGAAAAGTCAGAAAACCCTGATCATACTGACGTGCAGTCAGAAGCAGGAAACTTTTCTTTAAGAACTACCCTCATTCTCATGCGAAGAAAAGTAGGATTACCTGAGGTCTAGGAACATGTTTCATCAGGTAGCTGCCAACAATAGACTCTCCTTTCCCACACCCCACCATTTTTAAACACTTTTAATTGTTCTGTGAACCCAATAAATAATAAAGGGACTCCAATGGGTATGCTATGGAAGATAGCCTCTGACTGACAGGCACAATACAGGAGGCATGCATTCTTATTTTGATGGTAATCTTGCTGACATCCAGAAAGTCTTCTTTAACTACCATAATTAGTATCTACTTTACTATTGTTATGACATTGTCATTCAGCCAAATACTGTGATAAAACCATATTTTGTTTCTACTTCTTGATTTGGGTTTCATACTCACAGGCAGCTGTGCAAAGGTTTAGAACACTTCTATAATAAAACTTGAAGGTGTGCTAACATACATGCAGTGGTTTACTGTGTGGAACATATTTTTATGTTGGCTCACTTCATTCCCATTTTACAGAAGACAAAGCTGGTCAGAGAAGTAAAAGTCTTAACAAGATCAGATGGGTCATAGAAAGTAGAACATCAAAATCTCTGGTTGTATTACTTGCATTTTTCATTCTATGACCAAATATAGCTTAAGAAAAAATACAGTCCATCAGGACAGAGAAAGCATGGTAGCAGGTGTGTGAGGTGCCTAGTTCTACTGCAATCATCTGTATTCAAGAAGCAGAGTAGATAGGAAGTCTGGCCTATCAAATGTCAAGGCCTGCCCCCTAGTGGTTTCCTTCTTCTGTCAAGGATTTACCTCACCTACCAAAAGTTCTAATTCTGCTAAAAAATGAGCCACTAGCAGGGGAACCAAGTGTTCAAAACATGAGCCTATGGGTGCCACTTCATATTCAGACCATTACACTAAATTTAATTATAGTCTTATATAGCATCTTCAATAGGTTAGAGAAGTACTCAGCAAATATTGCTTTAAACAAAGGTCCAGATAATTCCCTGATTCCTAAATCATCAGACAATCCCTGGAGAAAAGTTACTCTGTTTCTGACAAGTTTCATTGGAAAGTATGAGAGATTAATCTGACCTTAAATAAGCCCCCAGCAGTGATGGTCAATCTTAGTGGTCAGCTTGACTGGACCTGGAATCAACTAAAAGGCAAGACACTGGACAACCCTGTGAGGGATTTTCTTTATCAGATTATTTGTAGTAGGACAACTCACTTTAAATATGGTCCTTTCCAGTGGCAGCCCAAATATGAGAAGGGGGAAGAGGATGGACTTTGTTTTTTCCTGTTTGCCTTCACTCTGCTGGCAAGTTCATCTGCTCTGTTATTGCTGCATTCTTTCACTGATGTCAGAACCCACCTTCTTCACCTGGACTGAAGATCAGGCTTTCTGGGAATTCCGCAGGTAGTGCCAGATTGGTACTAAGGCACACAGCCTCACGGACTGAGCAATGACTGGGTTCTCAACCTTTCCAGTATGAGACAGTCATCATTTGACAACCGAGCCCAAATCATGTAAATAAATTTAATTAATCCTTTTTGTTACATACACACACACAATGTTCCTTTAGAGAACTCTATTATGTTAGGTCATGAAATTTTAGTTATCCTTTGAATTATTCATGGGAATGTGAGAAGCTATATAACTTTAAAATGAGTATATACATTAATATACTTCTTATACAGGAAAAGAGCAGTCATTTCTGCTCATTTTTCCTAGTTTTATGTTTTAATTCATAATCTACAGATTTCAATACATGCAAAAAATAAAACATGAGTAGTAAAGCCTACTTTTATCTGTTTAAAACAAAAAGTAAGTTCATGATACATGAGGGCTTTCAGACAATATATTAAATAATGCTTCTCACTTGATCTCTGAGGCTTCTAATAAGAATGGGCAGCCCTTTAGAGAGCAGACCCAGCAGGCTGGAATAATATGCAAGGGCCAGAACATGACCCAGGAGAGTAGAACTCAGTTTTTTCTGTTTTTCCCAAATTACACCTGTGCTCTGAGCCTAACCATTCTCTTCTCTGCCTGACTTTCTTCATCTGTCATTTGGGGACACTTACAGCCATCTTTTCTTGGGCAAGATTTTTTAAACCTTTCCTTAAAAGACAATCAATGGTCATCCCTCTTGTTAATAATCCTGTCTCATTCTTGCAGCCCAGCACTCAAATGGACAAAATGTTCCGACCTCACTTGACATTACTGTAACCCTATGAGCCAGTCTGCTTGCTTTTATGTCTGACCTTCATGGCCTCTGACACCTGATGAAACTCAGCCTTTTGACAACTGGCCCAGGGTCATTTGGTCCAGCACCAAAGTGGGCCCTGCAGACATGACACTCTGCAGGCTCTTTGACTGATCCAGCTGGGGCAGGTCCAGGTCCCTTTTGTGCCAGATAGAAAATGAAATTTGCTGTCCCAGGTCTAGGGCTGCTCAGCATGAAGGAGAGATGAGCAGTTTTCCTATCTTTCCCTAAATTCATATTTAATCTGAACGGCTGCATTAAAGCCTGTATTATCCAGCACTAATTATAAACATTTCCAAAGCCTCTTGGCTTTGAACACTTGAACTGTAATGGAAACTTTATAATTTTAGGTCCGCTTGGCTGAAATCTACTTTTCTGAGAGAAAAGAGTATGATTGTCCTTTGAGTGATTTCACCTCCACCAAATCTTTTCATGCCCACACAAGGTTTGGGATGGAATCTGAAGAAAGAATCCTGCTTTCTGTGCTCCATCAACAAGGGAAGTACAGATCTCAGTGGCAGCAGCCTGTGCTTAAAAATCTCCTGGGTCCCATTTCCATTGTCATTTTCCTGTAGATTGAAATGGTCATAGTGCAGAAAACAATAGTCAGATAATACCATAATCCTCTTGGCTCCCACACGTGCGCACTCACAGACCCGTGTCTTCCATCCTTGTAGGGTGGATAAACAAAGAACCTCACGCTCTGCTGCCTATCCCTGAGGTATTAAAGGCAAATGTATATACTAGAATATTCCTGGAGATTAAGTTATTTGAAAGGCATTTCATTTTGTAATCATGCAAATGCATCTGCTCTTGTTTTCCAGGCTGGTAACCAGATCTCAAACTGCCAATAAATCACCCTCTTTCCTTTCTTCTTCAACACTGCAACAGTCTCCCTTACCCCTTGCTCTTTGATGCATAAGATGGGATGGCTAAGTAATAAGGCATTGGAAATCCACAGCTAGCAGGGGTCATTTTTCACTCATTGTTCTGCTGCTGCTCTGGCTTTTCCTGACTTGACTTGGTTAAGGAAGGGGGAGGGAGGAGGGTTGATGAGAAGGTCAGTCTATTGTGTTGCCTCCAGATTCTGTGTTTGCCCTTCCTAAGCCTGTTTACACTCCAAATCACTCACACACACTACACATTCTTCTTCTATAAAATCTAGTTTTAAGCAGCAGTCTTGACCACTGGGGAGACAACACCAAGTAATTCTCAGAGTTCAATAGGTAAAAGGACTAATGGCTGGGGGTTTTAAATAAGACAGCCCAGGAGAAGATAGTTTTATTATTAGTGGTGATCATCTAAAGTGAATAATTCAGCTTATTTTTTAAAGATAGATTAGGAATATTACACATAATATGAGGAAGTGTTTTTTTTTCATTAATAAACTTCCAATGGGTTATGGTTGTTTCTGGTTTACTAAATAGAAATGGATATTTTAAATGCTGACCCTACCTGTACATGAATAAATAATAAAAGGGAGAGAATTAAATACTATAATGGATAATTAGAATTCACTAGAGTGAGCTGAATATTTAAGGACACAATAATATATTACACNCAGAGACAGAATTAGTCATTCATGGCACATATCTACTAATTTGCAGATCTAAAAATTAAGATTGCTACACAGTTCCTAATTTTTACATTAAACAAATGTGATTTTAAGTCTTTAAGTTCATCTCAGGCCCCAGCATTTGAAAACATTAATTGAGCTGGCTTAAAAGTGTGACATGTGTAAAACTTGACCATAATTAAGATTGAAACATAATCTTTTATCACAGATAGATGTTAAGGAAATGTAAGGTGACTGAAATGATTGCTGTATTTAAAAATTGTTAATTACAGGTAGCTAGAGATTTTTAGGCAACATATCGCTCAGAAACAAAAGAAATTATTATGTTTCCAAAGCAGATTTTCTAATAGGGTAAATTGTACAATCTCTATGATCTCATTGTAAAATAATCCACAATTTGACAATTTTACGAATCATTAATTTAGTCTAATGTCTCTAGTGTCATGCAAGCCTGCTGAGGAATACTTCAGTTCCAGCTTTACCCAGCATTCACTGGTGTATTGCTGGGTGAGGCCATCAGAAGTCAAAGTTCCAGATTTAGCCTCCTACACTGTAACCACAGGAGACCTGAAGACTTCTGCACACCCAAGGGTGGGTTTCCTTTCTGATGATCATTTAGTCAATATCAGGCATGTGTCTTTACTAAAAGGTTTTTTACTCTTATCTACTCTGTGACTTAGAGTGGTATTGGATTTTGTTTAATTATTCGATGTTTTACATGGCCTCTTTGTTTCTGAAAAGACAAGATTATCCATGTCCTTTAATTAATAATTAAGCTTGTTTCTTCAAACAATGATCCAAATTCTGATTTTTTTTTCTATTTTTGTTTGGGAGGATTTTTTTAAAAAGACTTATTTGTTTTATGCATATGTATATGTGTGCCTGAATTATACATTTTCATCACATGTGTGTGGGTATCTTTGAATGCCAGGAGAGGAAATCAGACCCTCTTGAATTGGAGTTACAAGTGGAATTACAAGTGCCACGTGGGGATCTCTCTGTTCCTTACAATTCAGTCTTACATCAATGTCATCTATGCCTTATTTCACTCACCAATATTTGAATAATAAGGTGAAAATCTGAATTGAAACATTATTCTTCAGATTACCTGTACTGGAATCATTATGTGTTTTTGTATTCTTCAGCTTAGAAGAATATATGGAATAATACCAAATGAGTAATATCTACTAACTACTTCTCCTTGCCATAAGCAATATTTTACGTCCAGTCCTTAGCTAGAGTGTGTAATAGAGTATTCTTATCATCAGAGGGCACAGCAGAAAAGGGATATCACAGGTTCCACAAAGGAGCTTTAACTACAGCATGAAGTTTCAGAAACTATGCTTCCTCATTTGAAAGCTGATTCCATGGGGAGAATCTTCTATGGAATTTCACTGAGTCACCATGATAGGCTTGAAGTCACTGACCTGCAGTTTTTATAGCAGTGTGGCCAATTTAAATGGATACAGTGATCCCCACCCATTTGAGGTTTTTGTTTTGTTTTTTGCCTTGTGAGTTGCCTCAGCAGAGAGAGTGTGTGAGATTTTCTGCAGATGTGAAGGATGTTTAAGAAGAGAAGGGTAGTGTCCTCACACTCTTTAGAGACAATAGGAGTGACAGGATGTTGGTGAACAGAGTAGAATTTGTTTACTTTTCTTTAATCAGAGACAATCCTATCCTGATTGCCTGTGAGGTTCCTCTGACCACACTCAGAAAACTTGGAAATTCCTTGGAGCTGTCCTGAGACCTACAATATTTAGGTATTTTACAACTGTGAATTTGGTATATAACATTTTGTTTGTGCTCATACCTAGAAGATTTAAGAATACTTTTGCTAATAGCTTTTGCTTAAACTTTACCATAGAAATGAAGATGAGGAGTTCAATCATAAATCAAAGAAGTTTTGTACTTTTAAGGCATAGGTCCTCAGTATAGATGACTAATCACTGACCTCAAGAAAGTAAAAAATCAGCTGTCTGTTCCCCGAGCAGACCCAGTTCCTTAGATGCATCCCACTGCCACCAGTCCAAGCCTTCTGTGGAACCCACACACCATATGCCCCTGGTCTCCTTCCCCCAAAACTCTTCTCTGTGTCCAGCCACCAATACAGATGGACATCCCCTGCTCAATCAAGCATCATGCCTGAAAGAAGACAAGGTGGCCTCCCACAGACCTTCCCCACTCTCTGTTCTCCCAGTGCCCAGCAGACCCAATCCTCAGGCTTGTCCATAGTGCTGCAACAGAATATCAGCTGCAGCCCCCCTTTCCCTCTGTCCATACCTCCTGTGGGTCCCACTGCTTATTCCTTCTTGACCCTGCTCCTTCTACTCATCTCTGCATTCTAGCCTCTAACACCAGAAGGCATTCCCTGTGAATCTACCAGCAGATCAGGCATAACAGTAGACACAGAGGAAATCCAGAGAATCATAAGGACATATTTTAAAAACCTGTACTCTGGCCACTTGGCCCAGGTGGATGAAAGACACCCACAGGCAAGCCAGCATCTTCACAGTCCAGGCTGAGTAAAGCATCCACAGGCCCACAGGGCACTGGGCAGGTAGGTGCGATTACAATGAACAAATATATGGTGGAGAAATGAGAGAGGAAGAGAAGCAGTATGGTCCATGTGCTGTGGAAAGAGGCAGAATTGAAGAAGCAGAAGTGTTTAGGAAGAGGCTAATGTGGCTGGCCGGCTTACCACCCAGGACCAAGATACTGTGAAGGACTATGTCTGGGTCTGTGATCCTACTGCACCTGGAGTCTGTATTGACATCCATGACCCATGTTGCCAACAAAGGTCACAAGGATGCCCAGCATCTAGGCTACCATGTTGGTGTCCAAGAGCCTTACCACTACAAGAGCCATATTGATTTGAGTGGCTTACGCTGTCACCCAGTGCCATGATGACATCTGGGCCTAAGCTGCTTCCAAGAGCCATGTCTGGGTTCATGGCCCTATAGCAGTCAGAGTCTGTGTTGATATCTGTGGCCCATGTTGCCACCAAAGGCCACATAGATGCCCAGGATCTAGTTCTCAACCTATAGCCATGTTGGTGTTCAAGAGCCAAGCTACCATTAGAGCCACACTGATGTGAGTGGCCTGCTCTGCCACCCAGGGCCATGGAGTTGTCCAGGCCCAAGTTGCTACTGAGTGCCCTATGAGGGACAGTTGCCATAGAGCAGCCAAGGTCTGAATTGATATCCATGGCTTCTGTTACCACCCCACAGAGGGCCGTGCAGATGCCCATGACCTATTCAGTCACCTGGAACCATGTTCGTGCCTGAGGGCCAGGCTGCTGCCAGGACCATACTGATCTGGGTGGCCTGCACTGCCACTAGGGCCATGGTGACATTTAGGCCTGAGCTGCTGCAGATGGCCATGTTTGGGTCTGTGGTCTTGCTGCAGCTGGGGTCTGTGTTGATGTTCATGGCCCATGTTGCTACAAGGGGCCATAGGAGCCATGGGTGTTGAAATTCAAGGGCCCTGATGAGTTGGTCCTGCCCTTCACTGGCCTTGGGATAGGTAGCCCTGCTGCTAACTGGACACCACAGCAGAAGAGTTGTCCCTGCCCCTCATGGGAGAGGGCCGTTGTTCCAGTCATCTTGACTGACCACTTTGGCCCACATCCTGGGCCTTGGGCTGGCCCACCTTAACATCTACCTCATCTACTACCTGCTAAAGTGCATGAAGGGACAAAAATTGAACATCCCTTCATGGTAAAAGTCTCAGATATATTAGGAATACAAGGGACATATCTAAACATGATAAAGTCAATTTACAGCAAGCCTATAGCCAACATCAAATTAAATGGAGAGAAAAAAATCAAAGCAATTCCACTATAATCAGGAACAAGACAAGGCTGTCCACTCTCTCCATGTCTATTTAATATATTAATTAGAGTCATAGCTAGGGCAATAAAACAACTGAAGGAGATCAGGGGAATACAAATAGAAAAGGAAGAAATCAAAGTATCATTATTTGAAGATAATATGATAGTATATATAAATGACCCTAAAAAATCTACCAGGGAATTCCTACAGCTGATGAACACTTTCAGCAAAGTGGCTGGATACAAGATTAACTCAAAATACAAACAAACAAAAAATTCAGTAGCCTCCCTTTATAAAAATGTCAAATGGGCTGAGAAAGAAATCAGGGGAAAAACACCTTTCACAATAGCCTCAAATAATATAAAATATTTTGGAGTACCTGTAACCAATTAAGTGAAAGACTTATAGGACAAAAACTTCAAGTCTATGAAGAAAGAAATTGAAGAAGCTATCAGAAGATCAAAAGATCTTCCTTGCTCCTGAATCAGTAGGATTAACATAGTAAAATGACTATCATACCAAAAGCAATCTACAGATTCAATGCAATCTACATCAAAATTCCAACA
>LZPO01029493.1:0-10970 GCA_001675575.1 Neotoma lepida
AGATGAGTTATTAGCGGTCCCTATCAACATTATTAAACTTTTACAATTCTCTTATGTCTTTTAAAGTAGGAAAGGAATAAAATATTTGCATATGGAATAATGTAATTTTGGGCAACTTTAGAGTTTAAGTTTCTAAGGGTTACCTTTTTATGTTTAATATAGTGCATTTCTTATAGACATAGCCAAATGGCATAGATGATATCTTAACGTTTGAATGATTTTTAAGTTGACTGGTTTATTTAATTAAGATAACAAGTGATAAGAACATATAAACCACTTGCTTTGTGGTGTATCTTTAGGTCAGCATTCAAGTTCATAATGTCCTTACAAATTACCTAATGTGACTTTTTTGTTCTCTGATGAGGAATAGTTTTCTTGAAACCACAATTTAATATTTTTTTTATTTTCATGAAATAGAGCAAGCAAATGAAAATAAGATGCAGATTTTCTTTGTTGTTCCCATGGATGGCATAACCTAATGCTGAACATGATTTATGGTTAGCCTACCCCAAATTTTGTTTCCTACAGGCTTTATTTAATGCAGATAAATTGATCTGGTTGGGAAGACTAGCACTGTCTGATCTTAGTTACTTGTAATATGAAGTTTTTCCTCAAATCTGTAGACTTTTAGAACTTTCATTCATTGCTTTAAAGAACATATTTTCTAAAATTGTAGTGCTTTGGTTTTAGCACAAATGGAATTGTAGTTGCAGATAGAAATGACTTGTACTTGTGAGAAGTAATTCGAAGTCTGTCTTCACTAGCTGAGGACAGAAATGCAGAGAACTGCATTTAGGAGCAGTAGGACACCTCAGTGGTGGAACACACATTCGTGCTGTTTTTAGATAAACAGTTTATCCATTGCATAGAAATGAGGAAAAGTATGAATTGATGTATAGTTTTTTAAATGACCATATACATCTTAGAGAATTAGAAATATCATATCTTAATTAAAATTTCTGTATTCATAGTGACACCCCTGGATGTTGTTAAAATTCGACTCCAAGCCCAGAACAACCCATTCCCCAAAGGTATGTATATTGGATACTCTAACAGTATTGTTAGACTTTTTAAAATGTTACTGTGCTCATTTTTGTTTGCATAATATTTCTGTTAATTTATTAGAATTAATGCCTTATCTAGAAACATTTGCACCTTTTAATTGTACCCAGTGAGGTGTCGGCAGAAAAAATGTGTATGGTATCTGTCCCTCTTTATTTATTGTATATAAATATATCTATCCATCTATATCTTAACATTTTTATGGACCATCTTATTGAATTAGAGACTGACTATATATGTGAGTATATGCTATTCAGGTAAGAATGGCCCCTTTCTATCTGTTTAGAAAAGAACAGGTTTCTAAGAGATAACAACAAAACATAGTAAAATAAAATATAATAAGATAAAACAAAACCATCACATTGAAGTTGGACAAGACAAACAGGAGGAAAAGAGCCTAAGAGAAGGCACAAGAATCAGAGACCCACTCATTCACGCACTCAGGGGTCCCATAAAAACACTAAACTGGAAGCCATAATATACACACAAAGGACCTGGTACAGACATGAGCAGGCTCTGTGCATGCTGTTTCTTCTGTTAAGGACGTCTAGATGGCTTCTAATATCTGGCTATTATGAATCAGTGAACATGATTGAACAAGTGTCTCTGTTGTAGAATGAAATGTGCTTTGGGTGTATACCCAAGAGTGGTATAGCTGAATCTTGGAGTAGGTTGATTCCCATCTTCCTGAGGAACCATCTCACTGATTTCCAGAATGGCTGTACAAGTTTGCACTCCCACCAGCAATGGAGGAGTGTCCCCCTTACTCCACATCCTTGCTACTTGTTATTGATCTTAGCCATTCTGCCAGATATAAGATGAAATCTCAAAGTAGTTTTGATTTGCATTTCCCTGATGACTAAGGATGTTGAACGTTTCTTTTAAGTGTTTTTAACGAAGTTATTGGTTTTCTTGATTTCAGCCCCGAGTTTGATTATTTCTTACCATCTATTCCTTTTGGGTGTGATTTCTTCTTTTTGTTCTAGAGCTTTCAGGAGTGCTGTTAAGTTACTAGTATTGACGTCTCTCCACTTTGTATTTTCGTGTATTTTTTTTTAAATGTAGGTACCCAGTGCTATGGACTTTCCTCTTAGAACTACTTTCATTGTGTCCTATAAGTTTGGGTGTGCTTTGTACTCATTTTCATTCAATTCTAGAAGGTCTTTAACTTAACGTCTTAACCCAGTTTTCATTCAGTAATGAGTTGCTTAGTTTCCATGAGTTTGTAGCCTTTCTTCTGTGTGTTGTTGATATCCAGTTTTAATCTATGGTGGTCAGATAGAATATAGGGTTTCAGTTTTCTTGTATCTGTTAAGACTTGTGTTGTGTCCTAGTATGTGGTCAATTTTGGAGAAAATTCCATGAGGTGCAGAGAAAAAGGTATATTCTTTTGTTTGGGTGAAATGTTTTGTAATATCTGTTAGGTCCATTTGATTTAGAACAACAGTTAGCTCTAGCATTTCACTGTTTAGTTTTTGTCTGGATAACCTGTCTATTGGTGAGAGTGGGCTGTTGATGTCTCCCACTACCAGTGTGTGAGGGTCAATATATGATTTAAGCTGTAGTAGTGTTTCTTTTGTGAAGTTGAGTGCCCTTGTGTTTGGGGCATAGATGTTAAGAATTGAAATGTCCTCTTGGTGGATTTTTCCTTTGAATATGTAGTGTCCTTCCCTAGCTAATCTGATTAGTTTTGGTTTGAAGTCTATTTTGTCAGATATTAAAATGGCTATACCAGCTTGCTTCTTAAGTCCATCTGCTTGGAATATCTTTTTCCATTCTTTTACCCTGATTCAATGTCTATCCTTGATGTTGAGGTATGTTTCTTGTATACAGCAGAAGTACAGGTCTTGTTTGTGTGTGTTTCCCCTTTTTGATTTTCTGGTCTGGGATTATTTAGTCCTTGCGTTTTGTGGGGGGGTTAACCTCTTTACATTAGAGTGTTCTGTCTAGCACCTTCTGTAAGTATAGATTTGTGGATAGATTTGGTTTTATCATGGAATGTCTTACTTCTCCATCTATTGTGATTGGAAGTTTTGCTGGATATAACAGTGTGGCCTGGCACTGTGGTCTCTTAAGAGTCTGTAGAACATCTGTCCAGACTTTCAGAGTCTCTCTTGAGAAGTGTCATTTTAATAGGTCTGCTTCTATGTGTTACTTGTTCCTTGCAGCTTTTAATAAAAAGTCTTTGTTCCGTACGTTTAGTATTCCATAGAAAACCTGCTAGAGTTGGGCCTGGAATAATAGGATGAGTGGGGAGGAAGGCTGGAGAAGATCTCCCTGATCAACTGGACATGGGGGCAGAAAGGAGGGGAGGCCACAGCCGTTGTCTGCTACAGAGATGGGGGTGAGACTGGGGAACTGGATTTGGAGGAGAGAAGGGAGAGATGAAGGTCTGCAGTTAGCCTACCTGTTTCTCTCTGTTATTTTATAATGCGGGATTGTTTATTATATGACTATGTAGAATTTGATAAAAGTAATTCTATATTTTATCAGATGGACAAGAATACCAGTACTATAATCAATCTTTGAAAACTTTATAAAGGTAGTATGTCAAACACAAATAGCAAAAAGTTGACTGAGCTGTGATAAATTGCCTTATTTGAATCCTTCGTGTTCTGAGAATATAGCTCAATGGGTGCATTGCTTTCCTAGCGTGTATGAAGCCCTGGGTTCCAGTCTCAGCATCAATAGTAAGGAAAAATAATAATAATAATATTTTTAAAAAGTAAAATAAAGCTTTCCCGTTGAGTATATACAGATAGGGTGAAATGAACAGTCATATTTTAGATAAAGATAAGCGAATAGTAAAAAGAGACTACAAGGTTACTTCTGCACATTAAAGAAAGTTGTGGGAAGCAGAAGGGGATGCTTAGACTTGTAGATTATGACACACAGAGATACAAATAGAGAAAAGGACAAGCATGGCACTACTTATATTGGTAACGTTTGTTCTGCTTATCTTCACATGAATTTCCCTTGTGTGCAAGAGTTGACATGTAAACATGCTCCTCTTTCTGTCTTCCATCTCCCATCCCTTAGGCAACCTAAAAAATACTACTGTGAACTTTTTTTTAAAAAGCCACCGTTCTGAAAATATAAAACCCACTAATTCATGTTGTCACTTTTCACAGTGTGAGTTTAGAGACCAGTGCTGACTTACCTTAAACAAATTGAACTAATTATGTGTGCTCTATCCTGGAGTTTCTCTTTCCATACTTTTCTAGTCTCGCTGTACTTGCAGATCATCTGTAAAAACAATATAATTATATGAAATAACTTCTGGTTATTGGACTCTTCTATATTAGGAAAGTGTTTTGTATACAGTAATGGACTCATGGATCATATGTGTGTCTGTGAAGATGGAAGCAAGAAAGCATGGTATAAGAAGCCAGGAAATTTCCAGGGAACATTGGTAAACAGATGCTTTTATTTGGAATCTTTGTATGTTTTCTGTTCTTCTATTTATTCTTATATATGACTTTCTAATTATAAAGGAATTAAAAGTTCATCATACTAAATCATGGTAAAGAAAAGTATTTTCTTTATAACTTGTTCATATTGTTTATATAGGAAAAAGAAGTAGCTTTTTAAAGTTATTTTTAAATATTTTGAGAATTGTAGCTCTCCCATAGTTTTAAAAACATACAGACTCATGTATGATTGTCCCATATCTTTGGTGGTATTAACATTATGCACCTTCTAAAGAGCACTATGAGGCCTTCCGTGTTTCCTTTGAAGAACAATACCCATTTTCTTTGTGCTCTCAGCCACTCCGTAACCCCTGGCAACTTTTAATCTGTTCTTAATTTAGAAAACTTTGTTCTGTAAAAATGCTGTATAAATGGAATCATGGCATATGCTGCTGTAGGGGTTGCCATTTTTCACTTACATAATAGTCTGGAGATTCATCCAGGTTGTTGTGTGAGTCCTTATTTGCATCTGGTTTATTGCTCAACAGTTTGGTGTAGATGTGCCACATTTCCATTCAGGGTTGTTTGCAGTTCTCAGTTATTGTGAGTAAAAGCTGCTACATTCATTTTGTTTGTCTGGGGCAGGGGAGCAGTATGTGAGATAAAGTTATTCTTTAATCTCTCTAAGATTTTTAGAGGAATTATATTGCACTTCTGTTCCAACTTAGGGTGAAACAACATCTTTAATATGTCAGAACTTGCAGTGAATTTTGTTTTGTTTTGGTTTTTGAAATAGTGTCTCTCTCTATAACCCTGGCTGTCCTGGAACTTCATATGGAGACCAAGCTGGCCTTAAACCCATAGAGATTTGCCTTCCTCTGCCTCTCAAGAGCTGGGATTAAAGTTGTGTGCCACCAAGCCCAGCTTCCAGTGCATTTTAAATCTACTTCCAACACTATAACTGAACATTTTTTTCTTAGAGATAAGTTTTAAGTTCACTGTCAATGTTTGTCATTTAATTAATAGACAAATTATATTAATGCAGTTATAGATGTAAGGACTTATATTCNCCTTTTCCTGTTCTTTTGTTTTTGTTTCTGTTATTTTTCTTGCTTGCCTTTGTGCTATGTTTTATCATTCCATGTTTAGCAGTCATGCTTTTGTTGTATATATTTCTTAGTTGAAGTAGTCTGTTTCTTTTGAACTTAAAGTATGTTAATAAATGATCATTCTGTGTTTTTGTTTTGTTTTTAACATTAGCTGTTTTGAAATCTTTGTCAGAGAACTCAGACATCTAAGCTCAATGCCAGTGTTTATTATTGTCTTGTCTTCATTTAGTATAATACCTTCCTAGTTCTTAGAATGGGCATTTTGAGTGTTGTTATTAAATCTCAAATACCAATTAAACATTTTGTTTAAACTATTTTGAGGAGTGGCGTTGGGGACTGTTCCACAGAGGAAGAGGAAGTATCACATGGTTAATGCAGCATAGCTAGAAATCGAGGTTCTCCACTCACCTCCAATTCGCAGCAAGTTTGGGAGAAAACTTTACTGTTGGGCAGAAGTGGGAGTTTGGGCTCTTTCCACAGGTTCTGAGATGGAATGCCCTCCTGACTGTCAGATGATGGCACAAATCCTCCCTCTCCACTCTTCCTCTTCTGACACCACCTTAGTGTAGTAGACAGACATGTTATCTGGGGATAGGAGCTTCGTCTTGTTGGTCTTCTGTAACGCCAACCCACTGAAGGTGTTCCAGTGCCTCACTGCAGCCTTGCGAGGGAAACCTCCACCACCTCCTTGGCTTTTGCTGGTGTGATTTTGAGCAATGGTTGGCTGGAGGAGAGCAAATGTGTCCTACAAGTTCTCTTACCAAGCTTCCTTTTGTCCACTTGTGAGTGGCTTTTCTCAATCTTTTAAGGTGCAGTGTTGTGATTGTGTACACATCTTTTTAGTTGTATATAGCATACTTCTTTATGAATATACCTTGTTTTATTTCTCTGTTTATTAGTTGATGGACGTTTAGGTTATTTCCACATTGGNAAGTGGATAATGCAGTTATGAACATTTAAATTTTTGTGTGAACATGTGTTTTAATATCTCCTGTATGTATATCTAGAGTTGAATTTTAGGGTTGTGTAGTACCACTTTGTTTAACTTTTTAAGAAATTGCCAAAATGTTGTTGCAAAGTGGGTATACCATTTTAATTTCTCATAAGCAATATATGAGGCTTCCAAATTCTCCAGTCCTCATGGGACCTTTTTCTCCTTCTCCCCTTTCCTCCTTCTCTCCCTTCCTCCTTCCCTTCTAAGTTTTTATTATTAAGTTGTAAGAATTTGTCTGTTCATGGCAGGCTTTGCTTTAGTTTCTGACTTCTTTTGATTCCTTTCAAGATACTTCAGAAAGTGGTCTTTAATGACACTGTCTCAGATTTCAAACTTAAGAGAGCTTCTGGGATCAATTCTGTACTTCCTTTTTATAAAAAGTAATCTTATAAAAACTTTTTATTTAAAATTTTTTAATTTATGTATATGTGTCTGTGTGAATCTATGCCCACATGTGTGTTAGTACCCACAGAGGCCAAAACAGCATCAGATCCCTTTGGAGCTGGACTTACAGGCAGTTGTGAGCCACCTAACATGGGTGTTGGGATCTGAACTCAGGGCCTCTGGAAGAGCAAGCTTGACTGCTGAGCCATCTTTCCAGCCCCTCAAAAGCTTATTAGATAGAAACAAAGTAAAACAAGTTTTAAAAAAAGCCAGAACAAGTAATGAAGACTTCAGTTATAATACATTCCACCTTATATATGTGAAATTGTGTCTTGCTTTTTAAGAAGGGGCATCCACAAGTCCAAGAAACTTGTATTTTAGAAATGGATGTTTAAAATATTCAAATTATCAGTTATTACTATAAATTTTTATCAATTTAAAGATATATACCTTTCTATTATAATTTTAGGATGCCTTTATAAAAATTCTTCGAAATGAGGGCATTAAATCCCTTTGGAGTGGCCTCCCTCCTACTCTGTAAGTTGAAATTTACTATGTTTTCTACTAAGCATGGTTGTAATCAGTATGGTTGAACAAAGTCTTGCATTTTAATATTAGGACTCTTTCATTTCCTGAAGTATTGTTTTATGAATTTCACAACTATACATTTGATGTTCTAGAAGGACTCACAGAATTCAGGGAAAGTTATATTCACGTATATGGTTCATTACAGTTACAGCATACCAAGTATAATTGGTAAGGAAAAAGACCCATGTCACTTTCTAAAATCCTTTTTCTTGCATAGCACAGGTTGTACTTACTCAGGTAACAAGTAACTGCAGTGTGTGAAGTGTTTGTGCCTTGGAAAACTCACCTGAGTTTCAGAATGTAGTTATTATTGCATATTGGCTACATGGAACATTCTGTCTTTGCAACTGAAAAAAAATGTCATACCCCAGAAAGAAAGTAGTTATATGCCACAAATCACACCTTTTGCATAATCAGTCTAGACAAATTGTTGTAGAACTTTAGCATACCTAAAGTCTATCCTCAGGAACGTTCTAGTGGCTAAAGGTTAGCATACAAATCAGCCCTTGTGAAGATATTATGGAAAATTTAAGCAACCAAGCCCTCTGTGTTGTTTTTGCTGTCTACGTTTGTTTTGTTTTTGTAATAAAAATCAATAGTTTTATGTTTTTCTTTTTGTTGTACTAAAACTGTAAGGTATGTTGAATATTTACATATCCTATTCTAGTTCTCTACTAAGTACAAATTTGTGAATGAATGTGGTAAACTTGAAAAGCTAAATGTAAAAGCTCCAGCAAATGTTTTGGCTTCCTCTGTTTTATTTGTTTCTCACAACTTCCTCTGTCTTTTGCATGGAGGGGATTATTCAATCTTGAGTCACATTTGAGGCATATATTTTAATGTCTAAGATGCTTTCTTGTTGCATTAATCTGTATGATATACTGGTACCTGAAATTTTTACTTTAATTATTAATTAAATAATTTCCTTTGATATTTTCATTCAAAAATGTCATCAGAATTCCCTCACAAATAACCCTGGCAGTGTAATTGTAATCTACTTCTACTTATAAGCCACTGTGATATATGATCTGTGGTTTAAAACTGTTTTAAGAAAAGTTGAGGTTGGGAAGATGGCTGAAATGATGGTGGGGCACTTTCTGTGGGAGCCTGGGGACTCCACTCAGCTGTGATTCCCCAGCACTCACTTACGTCAGGCACACTGGTGCGCATCTATAGTCATCCCATGGGGGAGGCAGAGACAGAAATGTCCCTGCTGCTTGCTGGCCAGATCAGTGAACTTGAGGTTCAGCAAGAGCCCCTATCCCCAAAAGAAGTAGGATGGGAAGTAACTGAGTAAGACACCCAACTTTGACCTTGTCTCTTTGTGCCTATACACACACAAGTCTATCCAGATACATGCGCATATGTACATACAGATATGCACACAAGTATATGTCTCTCACAGGGTAATTATAATTTGAAAACTTATAATATATGAACTTAACAATATAGCTGAGGCCTTTTGGTAATTCTGAACATATTTTGTGTGTGTTTCTAACAGAATAATGGCAGTTCCTGCCACAGTTATTTATTTTACCTGCTATGAACAATTAAGTGCCTTTTTGAGAGCTAAATTAGGAGAAAATGAAACCAGAATACCAATAGTTGCTGGGATTGTTGCCAGATGTAAGTAATGAGCTTGTTTTCATTTTGATTTCTACTTAGAACATCTATTTAGATTCTGATATTTATAGAGAATCTGTTTAATGTGCAGAATACTGGTATGATGTATTTTGAGTTCTAGTTTGTATTAATTATTGGTATCTCTACTCCACAAGTCATTCAGTAAGTAGGTGATTGCCATCAGAATGAGATAGGATTATCTCATTTTCATTGAATCTTAGATAGTTATTTAGAGTGATGTTAGAATTAATTCTTATTCACCTAAATTTCCAATATATTTGAGTTCATACATGACTTCAGACCAAAGCTTTAATCACATTCCTTATAAACTCTAGGATTCAGCACTTAGTCAGAAGGAAAATGGTGTCTGTGCAAATGTTCTCTGTTATGTTATGTAAAGCATTCTCAGGCTTATGCTGGGCATCGTAGCACATGATTTTAATCCCAGCACCTGAGAGACAGAGGCAGGTGATCTCTGAAGGCGTGGTTCTATATAGAGAGTTCTGTGCCAGCCAGGGCTACATAGTGAGACCCTTCATCAAAAAAAGCAGAGGAGATGAAGTATTTGTTGTTTATCTGGGAGTACTAACTGGGGTTCTAGTGGTTCTCTGGCTGGCTCTAGCATTTTTAGTATTACCCTTGAAAGAGTTGAAATGAAGAAGAGGTATATGTCTATTTTGGCACAGTTATCATGAGAAACAATCTTCTGACATCATTAGCTATTCTGTTTTAATCCTTACAGACATTAAGAATAACTGAGGATAACATAGAACATGAAATACTAATGTAGAAAGATAGACTGCTGGCGGCAGAAGCATGCAGGGAGGAGAGGGTTCGTGTGGTTGTGGGGGCAAGAAACAGAAGTCANCCAGAACAAAGTATATGTGTAAATGCCACTTAGAACCTTTTACTTTGTCAGCTAATTAAATTTTTTAAAAATACAAAATACAGACTTAACCTGGCCAGAGAGTTTTCCCTGGGTGAGGCTTGCTCATTACTCTCCTGGTGTGCTGACCCCTGCAAGTTCCCCAAAGCAAGATACTTGAGTTCATAGTTTGTGGTAGTGGGAGAGGGGCTAAAAAACCAAAACATTTGGCTCCCACAGTATGTGCTTTAATCTTTCTGTTCTCGTGTTTGTATTAGTTGGTGCAGTAACAGTGATAAGTCCATTAGAACTGATCAGAACTAAGATGCAGTCTAAGAACTTCTCTTACAAGGAACTACATGGATTTGTGAGCAGGAAAGTGTCTGAAGACGGTTGGATTTCCCTCTGGAAGGGCTGGACTCCAACTATTCTTAGAGATGTGCCTTTCTCAGGTGAGATTTGTCTTATTAGTAGCTGTTAATTTTAGACCTCTGTCTTAGGTCGCATATTAATTTTACTAGGTTTTAAACTCTTTATGGTTAAAAGTAATTTTTTTTTCTGTACTGACTACAGATTTGTAGTTCATTATTCAAATTTGAGATTTGCACAAGTCTTTCTTGATTGAACAGTTTCTAATTCAGGTCCTTGTGTTTTCTTCTTGTGTCTAATTGTTGCTAAGCATTCGTTGGTACATATTCATACTCAGATAATACAGTCTACCTTAACACTATCCTAAACAAGTCATAATAAGGCAACTAAAATACAAATCAAAATATTATAAAATGTACTTAAGACCATCTTTAAATTAATTAAACTCTTAATTTTTCAGTAATTAGAAATAAACATTTCCCATTAATTATTCTGTAAAAGACTATTATAAATCAAATAGGTTCACTTATGCTATATAGAGATGTAAAGTAAGTAGTAATAGGCTT
>LZPO01029494.1:0-10962 GCA_001675575.1 Neotoma lepida
ACTGCTTTCCTGATGTCTCACCTGTGTTGCTGTGTAAGGCTGTTCCAAAATGTAGCTTCTGAAAAGTCATCTATGTTCCTGTAAAGAACCATGCACCCACACTCTTGTAAAGAACCCCAGTGAAGTCATTTGCTCATTTGTTCATCAAGCAGGACTTGGATAACAATCTTTTTTTAAAATATTTATTTGTTTATCTATTTATTTTGGTTTGCCCTCTATACGTGGGATGAATAGATTAGTCTTCCCTCTCCCCAGAAGATTGCATATGATACTCATGCTCGAAGTCATCTAGGGAGAGAACCTGGTGGGGAAAGTGAGAACTGATGCTCAAGTGTAATTATTTTGTTTTGGGATACCCTACTTTGCCCACAATAAAAGGAAGATCGAAGTCTACATCTTTGATGATGACTAGGAAAGGTCTGTTGAACTTGATAGTGGGGGTATTAGACGTAAAAATCTCAAATAAAGGATACTGAATGCTTTCTGTCTCTTTATCTTCAATTGCCAGCACAGCCTTATGCACAGCCTTCACAGAGAGAGAGAGAGAAAGAGAGAGGGAGGGAGAAGTAGATCAGAAGCTAGGAAGTCCCCACTCTAGGCTGAAGCAAGACTACGTGGGAGCCTCAGTCAAAGGGAGACTCCCTGGGGCCTGTCTCCTCCTGGTCAGTCTTACCTTGTCCATGACCCCCTCTCTCTTCATAATCACTCAGAACCTTTCCTGACTTGGCTTGCCTTTCTATTCGCTCCCTTCATGACTCCCATCTCTCATACCCTTGGTGCAGCCTGAAGTCTTTGAGGCTGAGCCCTCTGTTACATGTGTCCTGTTTCTAGTGCACAGTTGTGAGCTTCTTGAGACAAGGACTCTGAATGTGGCCTTCAGAGGGCCCAAACTCCCAAAGTATGCAGCTCATGTTCAGCCACTCTTGTTTTTGGTCTACTGATTTTCCGTCATTGGTTAACTCACTCATAAACTGGACTTTGTGGTTCACATTTATGGAAGATTATAGAACATTCTCTGAAGTAACTGAGCCTAAGATTTTCTGCATAATTATGAGCAAACCAAATCTCACCTTGATCTTCAGACATCCGGAACTACACATTGGTTAGGTGACCTCACCTTGACCTTCAGGCATCCAGAACTACACATTGGTTAGGTGGCCTCACCTTGGACACCTTTACAGGAGCATCCTTTGTGACTTTTGACAGATCAGCATTGCTGCTGAAGATTTGGGTGATGCCCAGCGTCCTCATGACTGTCTCCAGGTCATAAGTTGCAGAAATGGTAAATTTGGGGAATTTTAAGTTGACATACCTGTCAGAGTGGAAGAAAAACAGGGATTTCATGGCTTTCCCTGTTCTTCTGGCGCCCACCATGTTGTGAAAGCATTTTCTTTTCCCATTTACTGCCTTATTGCTGTCCATAGCAGGATGGCAAGGCACCTTGGTGACCTGTCCTTGTAACTTCCTCTATATTTGGCATGGAGGTCTGGTGTTGACAATAATGGGACCATCTTGTCCTAGTAGCCCCAGAAGTGCCACCTCCTCTGAGAAGTTCTCCTGAGAGATTCAGGGTGCTCACATGGAACCATGTCTCACCTCCTCCTCCATAGCTAGGGATACTCCTGAGAGTTGGTGGGGCTGATGCAGCTGAGTGACACCTAGTCAGACGAGAAGAGCAGAGTGACCCTGAAAGCTGGAGGAGGCCTGAGAACAGACTGTCTTTCTGTGACCAGTTCTTATCTCAGCCCCATCTGGTTCTCTGCTCCCTGATGGCGATGCAAGGCCTCAGGGCTGTGCTCAACAGAGCAGCACCTCTACCCACACTTGCCTCAAGCCCACAGAACAGACACCAGGGCCTAGGCTCACTGATGGAGAACACACTCTGGCCTGTTGGCTCTCGGGGACCCAGTGAACCACACCAAAGAGTGTCAAAGGGCAGACCATCCTGCAAATGCGACCCAGGTGACCACTTTTAACTTTTCCCTCTCTGGGCCTCTCTAGCTACACTCTGCCTGTGTCCACTGTGAAAGTCATGTTACCCAGATGTGTGTATCCAAGAAACTTATGGAAATTTCTCCCCCTTTTTCTTTAAAGCCTTTCCCTCACATTGTCTTCCTTGATTGTGGTGGTGGCAGTTGTTTCCTGCTTCTGGGACAGTTATTCTATGGACATTCTCAGACTGACATCCCTTGTGCACACTCTGTCCTGGAAATTGGACCAACTGGGGTCTTTGTCTGAAAGCCCATCTTCCTGTACTTGGTTCTGTCAGAACACATGGCTTCAGTGACTGTCACAAACCCCAGCAGTGTACCTTTGGAAGGCACAGTGTGCATAATGGGAAGGCAACTTCTAAGACTAGGACCTTAGAGTTCACAGTGAGCTTTGTGAGTCCACACAACCTGGCCAGCACTACTTTCCAGAGGTTCCAGGTTGTGACTCATAACGGTGAGCCAGGGATTGGGTCCACCTATCCTAACTGGTGGCCAATCCTGAGGGGCGACTTCAGGCAGGTCATGGCTCAGAGAACAGGGCAGCTCAGAATAGGCACACAGTCTAGGGAATCACCTTTTGTTAATGTTCTTCTGGATGTTATTGAGGGACTCAGGGCTCAGGTTTTCTAACAGTTTCTGCATCTTCCCCGTGTCTGGCATGATAAAGAAGGCTGTGGAATTCTCTACATAGTGCTGCATCAGCACCCAGCTGAACAGGTGACTATCCTTTTTCAGGTAAAATTTTTCTAGGAGGTTCATCATGGGCAGATAAACCACCTCTCCTGTATCCAAGTAGAACTCCTCTTTCACAATATGATCAACATGGTTACCACCATTCAGCATTCCTGGGGAGAGAGAAGAGGCTATCAGGGAGGGGTGGGGTCGAAATTTAGGTGTCAGAGCAAGGGATTCCCGGTCCCCTATGTGACACTTCCCTCTTAGCCATAGCTTCATCAAGCATAAATGGGATGAGTGTGGCCACAAAAGTCTGCTGAAGGGATTTTGTGAGGATCACTTGAAGCTGCAGAAGATACAGACTACTTTTGTATCAGACTACTTAGTGGAAAATTTGCAATTTCCTCCCCCACTCTGTCCCTTTTCTCTTTTGGGTATTAAACATATTTGATAGTCTTATGAGGATTTGTTGTTTGTGGTAGAAATTGAACTTAGGACCTCCCATATACTTAGCCCCCGCCCTCCATCACTGAGCTATAGCTCTGCCCCTGCCTGGAGATTCTCAGTGAAAACAGGAACCTCCTGTGTCAAAGTTTGCTGCTGGATGACGATTCCTGCCCTTCTCAGACAGTCATTTAGTCCGTACACAGGGGAAACCTCATGTGTGCTAATGCCAGGATAGTGTCTCCTCTGCTATATGAGTGCCACCACTGAGACTATCAGAGAAGGCAGAGCCTCAAGGACTGAGTTCATTGGGAAGGAGTAGGTGATAGGCCTGGGGTGTGGACAAGGCCCACCTTTGTCACAGCAGAGCTAGGACCTCAGTTGTGCTGGATGTGGCTTAGGGTCTCTGTTCTGCAGGACTCTGCCCAGGGGCCAGGAAGCCATGGTGGAGAGAAGTTTTTGCCTTTGATTCCCAGCCCCTGCTGTATGTAGGGGGGCCCTCTTCCCAGACAGCATGCCAGGCTGGGGGTAGGGGTTCAGGTTGTTTGCAGTGGGTAACTATTAATTCTTTTGTCACCAGAAAGGAACAATTAGCTTTCCTTATGAAGGTGGGATAATCATATCCTAAACAGTAAAATGTTTTGTTTTGTTTTGTTTTTCTTCTCTTTTGGGTATCATGGTTATTAGGTGGTTGAATATCAGGGCCTTTAAGCCTGATGATGTGAATTTGATGCCTGGAACCCAGATGGTAGGAGAGAACCGACTCCCACAGGTTGTGTGTGATGTGACCGCCACAGGTGTTCTATGTCATGTGTAGGCATGCACTTACACACAGCAGTCAGTAAATAAATGTAAAACCCCACCACTTCTCACTTCAAGCTAGTAATATTTATGCTCCAAGGCATGGTCATATAACTCATTATGTGACTTCATTATCATAAAATGTGGGTCTTGTCAAATGATGTCCATGACACACACCATACTCATCATCATCTCTGATCCCATAGTGAGCAACACCCTCACTGTCCCAGGGTGATTATCATTCATGAGCCCACCAGGCTGCTCCCTCGCTTGTCTGCTTTGTCAGATACTGCCTCTTCTAAATAATGCTCTTACCTGCTCACTTTCTCATCTGTCTATACATTCTTCTGTTGTTGAAAACAAGAACTTGAACCCTAGGGTTCTGACCTCCATGGTTACCCCTCCCAGGGTCAGTCCTATCTTACCTTCGAAGGAGATGTAGTTCACCAGGGCAAGAGCTGTGTCTATTGGCAGGTCCTGGACCACCTGTGATATTTGTCCATAGCTTTTCTTCAGCATGTGTTTGTTGATCTGTTTCTTGGCTTCTTGAATGTCCTTGAAGTTGGTGGGGATGGCTTCCGAGGAGTACAACTCTGTCATCACCGTTTTGAACCTGTCTACCAGCTTCAGACGCTTGTTGATAAACAGGCTGCTGCCAGTGATCATCTGGATCTGGTAGTTTGGCTGGAGGAATTTATGGAGGAGGTGCTGGAAGCATCTGTGGACCTCCATTTCAGGCATCTTTAAGAGATGGAACCCCAGGCCATTCAGGATTTGCTTATGAGTGCTGCCCTTAGCTCCCAGGGAGAGCATTGTGAAAGCGGCTATAATGCTCACTGGGGAGAATACAAAGTTGGTTTGTCCGGGCCAATGGATTGCCTTTTGGACCAAGGACAAGGAGATGTTGGTGATGGTGAAGGCAAAATTCTGGCATTGGGGGCCCTCCTGGTTCTTGTCATGGTCTAAGTCACCTGTCGTTCGGTAATCTTTAGTCTGGGAATCAGGGAGCATACAGCACAGACCTGCTAGCAAGAGGAAGTTGTGAAAGAAAGAGTGTGGCATTGTCCTGTAAGACAGAAAAGGGGACAAAAGTCTCAGATCAGGACTATGATGACTTTCGCTGACCAACCCAACCACTGACACCATGTCAAAGCAACTGGTTTCCTAAAGCTGTGTGCCTAGCTGGGGCTAGGAATGTTTTATATTCTTATCACAGAAAGAACCAGAGGTAACCATCACAGTCACGAGGGCTCAGATACGTGAACTCATTACTTCAGTTTTCTTTTTAAAATTTTACGTGTGTGTGTGTGTGTGTGTGTGTGTGTGTGTGTGTGTGTGTGTGTATGTAGGCACACAAGTGAGCACCACATCAAGTATATAAAGATCAGAAGTCAACTTGTGGGAGTTTGTTCTCTCCTACCATGTGGCTCCAGGGGTCACCAAGCATGGCAGTGGTCATCTTACCTTCCACTTTAAGATGCAAGTGCCATGGCCTAATTTTACAAGGGACTAAGGCACAGTGAATAAGATGGAATCATAAAAAGTTACCCACCAGGGGGGTCAGACCAGAGTGAGAAGGACCTCACTGTTTCACAGAAGGATGGGTGGCTTCCATTATCTTCAGGATTTCATGGGCAAAGAAGCTGCTGGCCAGAACGTGAAGGATCTTGCAGTGCAACACACAGCCAGAGCACAGAGCGGCTGTATCACACCTCAGTCTAAGTCTTACTCAAGTTCCCCAGATAGCACAAACTTCTGCCACCCCCCTTGTCTCCCAACTACTGCAACCTTCACATTGTAGGTCACTTGAGCATGAATTTGTTTTTTGTCCAAGTCCTGTGACATTCTGAGCCTGGGGATTCCTGTTGATCACAAGCCTGTGAGACATGGATGCATTTGAGGCTATTACCTATGGGTTCCACACATCTGGTTCTGTCCATTTGACAGGGCAGGAAAAAGCAAAGCTCAGAGCAGTTCAGCAACTTCTTCAAGGTCACTCAGCCAGGAGAGCTGAGCTGGGTCAAGGCTAGTCTCCCGCTTCTGGCATGGGCTCTGTGTGCAGCTGAGGTAGTCCTCCAAACACTACCTCCAGTGAGCATGGGGCTAGGCTCAGGGCTGGGCACAGAGGATAACAAGAGTTTGAGGGTCAATCAATGTGTAGTGTGAGGTCCCCCTGGAAGCTCAGTAGTCCACCCAAGCCGCCTGCAGTGAGTCAAGGAGACTCCAGACTCTAGAGAAGCACGATTGTAGGGCATGTGAAGAGATGAGAACCAATTCAGGTTCCAATTTGGACTCTGACAACAGCCATTGTGTGACAACAAACATTTAAACTTTTCTAAATCTCATTTTAAATGGGGTAGTTGGGGAAAATTAGAAGAATTAAAGGAGATACCAAACTTTCACCAAGCTACGACCTCAGGGCAGTTCAAGGGGGAGGAAGGAGGTGAGTTTTGTGAACTCTAGCCATCAACACTAGCTAAGGGCATAGAGCAGAGATGGAATTTGGGGTTATGAACCCAGATAAGAATGAGGGAGGAAGAGGGAACAGAGGGGCACGAAGGTTATCTGGAGAGTTAATGAACATCTCTTCCTTGGGGACTGGGAGTTCCCAAGAGGAGATCAGGGCAGACGGCTGCTGGGCAGGAGGGTGGAGCCCAGAGAGCAGAGGGCGAGGACCTCAGACTGAGCTCTGGAATTTAGATTTGAAAAGCTAGAGCTGAAAGGGACCCCTTTCTCTTTTAAGGCAGTTGAAGGTCATTGAACCCCAAAGCCACACACTAGGCCTGAGTTCTAAAAACACCAAGGACTAAGAACCCCCACAAATTCAAAGGAGAAGAGTGGGGTTCCCTGAAATGGATCCTCTGAAGCCAGTATCCAGAGGAAGACAGGAGGCCTAGGGCTAGCCTAGGCTTGGGAGGCACTTGAACAGACCACCATCTCAGCCCTACCCAATGCTCAACAATGTCCCTCCAATGTGCTTGGTGTGCAGAAAGAAGCCACTCTTGTATCCTGTCTCTGCCCAAAGGAACGATAGCTGGTACCTGATTCCCCTTTGTGCAGATCATGCCAACCCAGCTGGGGAGGTTGATTGGTAGTGCCCAGGTGTCAGCTAAAGAGGAGGCTGGTGAAGACTTACTGGTCAGAGTTTTCTGGGACCAGTGGGAGGCCTGAGGGCTAGATGTACAGCACCGGCTGCCCGTCACACTCTTATCCTGGGGCTTTATAGGGTGATAGAGGGCGTGAGATACTTGGTCCCTACATGCCCTGGACCTTCTGTGCTGAAGGAGAGCCTGGGGCAGCATGTGAACCTGGCAGGATGATGGTGTGACCTGAGGGTATGGCTGTTCTTCCCTGAACTTAGTGTAGTGTAACCAGCCAGAGCCATCCATCTGGAATGCGGAAGGTGTGGGAGCCCTATGGCCATTGCAGCCTACCTCAGAGAACTACTGAAGGAGGCCATGGGCCATCCAGGATGGTCTCCTATCCACACAGTGATGGCCTCTGTGAAGCTTCTGGCTTCTCCTTTCTCTCTCCTATACTTCACACATCCTTGAAATCTCCCCACGTGCTGAGGCTGGGTCCAGGGCCAACCTGGGGGCTCATTCTTCTCCATATCACCCACTTCTCTTCAGCCCTCTGTGCCCCACACCTCACCTTTCTGAAAGATTGGACCCCTGGTGGGCTCTTGGTCCCAAGATTGCAGTGTTAATGACATGGAAAAGGGCACTTGATGGCATAATCAGGATAAGAGTATTCACATACAGATAGTCTTTGGACTTGGTCTCTGAATGTAATTCCAAGGACCCTCATTGGAGAGTGGCTGAGTGAGTACATACGTAGAGACAGAGGAGGCAGGGACAGGACCATTCCTTAGAGAGTGTGACCAGCACAAGAGGGACGCCTGAAAAAGGAACCATGTCAGAGTCTTCATGGAGACACTACATATGGCTATTAGTACATCCTCAAGCGAGGACCCTGAGGGCAAAGACCCCAAGGCACAGAGCTGCTGAGCCACCTATGTCAGGCCACACAGCCTACTCTCTCACATTGTAGCCCACATGATATCTCCCAGCTGGTGCTTTTGTCCTTGCCATGAGGGGACTTGCCTCAGGGAGAGCACATTTCCCTAATTGCTATACAGGAGGTACCACGTGGCCTCCAAGATGTAGCTCTGGCTCTGGCTGGCACTGAGCTCAGAGGGACTATGTGTTGTCTGTTGCACCCTGGGGACCTTTCTAGGACCTCAGAAATCTTGCTCAGCTTGCAGGCTGTACTGGGGTGTTGGAGGTGATGTGGCTGCTGTTGGCCATTTGTTGGGGCTCTGGAAGGGGTTTGAACTGCATGCTGACCCTGTGATGTCCTCTTGACTAACTGATACCCACCACCATGGAGCAGTACCCCTCCAGGTGGCACCTGGGCCTCAGTCTTGTCATGAGGATAGAGCTTGTGTCAATGTATTTGTTGTCGGCTAGAAGTCGACCCTCGGGTGTGCAGAGAGTGTTTTAGCAGACTTCTAGGAGGGGACTTGATGTGTAAGCTGTACCTCCCGTTTCTGACTCAGTGTCCATCTAGGAGCACAGAAACACCTGCCTTTGTCTCTACTTCACAGTGGGTCTCAGTGGGGCTCACACTGCCAGCCCAGCTCCCAGTGATCAGGCACACCTCTGATTCTCATGCTGTTTCCCCTGCACAGGGTAAGGGAATGTAAGGGCATGGCTATGTTGTCCTTCGCTGAGCTCAGAGTTTTCTTTGTGTGCCCAGCTTTCATCTCTCTGTCCCAGAGCAGAGCAGACAGGACTTTTGCCTGTAAGGGGACCCTCACTTGGGGCACCTAGCACCCCAGCAGTGTTGCAAGTAGTTTGTATTAGGCCAGAGCAGTTGAGGTTGTGTGCACATGAATGCAATGATGAATGATGTGACCATCCTTGGCCACAATGTGAAAAGAGCCATCCAAGGCTGCCCGTGATTTCATTTACTCACTGTTAAACTGGAAAAGCACTCCGTGGCCACAAATCTTCTTGTCACCCGAGTGATGCTGGTTTTACAGACACGCAGAATGCAGGAGTTGAGATCCCAGGCTTCTGTCCCCATTACAGAGAGAAACCTTGGAGGCAGGTTATATGCTAAAGAGACAGTCCTTAGCAGAGCCCTGGGTGGGGCGTTGCATAGTGGTGCTGTGTGATCAAAGTGCCCTGGAAACTAGGAAGGTAATTTCCTAGGCTCCAGCACAGCGGGTGCCCACCACTGAAAGCTGTAGGCTGCATGCAAAACCAGCCCCAGAGAGGAACCGTGTGGGCTTCAAACAGCAAAGTCACGGGGGAGGGAGGCAGGATGGTCCAAGCCCTTGGGCTACATCCCACCCAGTATGACCCAGATGCCAGACTCCATCAGCGCTTGCTCCACTGGGTTCCAGTTTTGCTTTGAACTGATTCTCACTTCCTATCTATTTATCACATCAGAAATAGGACTGTTGACCCTGTGGCTGCTCCTCCATTGTGTCTTGGAAGTGTACCGCTTATTTTGGCCTTTTCCAGGGGGTCAGCCAAGTTTGCCTTGAGTCTCAAATGAGACAATGGACTTAGGTTTTGAGCAATGATGCGACAGTTATGACCTTGTGGTAAAATAAACCCTCTTTGGTTTGTGAGATACACAAACCCATGGTGACTAGGATCAAAGTCCTTGGTCTGGGTATTAACTGTCCCCCAAAGGCACTATGGTTAAGTCCTGCTGCCTATGGTGGGACATAGTGGGTGGTCCTTAAGTCCTTGGGAGCATGGTCATCAAGGGAATTGTGGGATGCCAGCCTCTTTGGTTTGCAATAGCTCTGTCTGTTCCCATGTGTGTTTTCACCGTGATGTGCAGCCTTCAGCAGGGGCTAAACGGATAAGGCTGCCTGATCTTGGAGGCAAACCACCAAAACTGTGAGGAAAACAAATCCCATCACTCTGCAAATTTAGCTGCTTCCGGGATTGTATTGCAGTCATGTGAAGCTGAATGCGGGTGCCTTCTGCCTTTCCTTCCTCTGCAGATGGACACTTAACTGGGAATCACACTGCTACAAACCCTGCTGATAGATGCCTTATCAAAATGCAGTCAGGTACACAGCTGGGGAAACACCCTAAGACTGGGTAAACTTAACAAAGTATATTTGAGCATAAAGGAGTTTCCATGACTTGGCATCACTGTGACCTGAAGAAGCTTAAGGCCACTCCCTCCATGAGTGGATAGAAGATAGGACAGCAGGTTAGCTGAATGCACTCATGTCTCACCTTGTTTGGACATCATTTGGCAGACTTCTGCCTGGGCCTGGTTAAGATTCAGCGGCTGTGGTGATGCGCCGAGGCTCAGTCACGAGGTTATTAGGGCCTTGCATAGATTAGGCTATAGTTTATTTATCTATTAATCCAGCTTCTAGTTTTCCTTGTAGAGAGATTAATTTGGACCACACATATCACCCAAGTATGCTAATCATTTTGGGCCAAAGTAAATTCTTTTGAACATTTCTGCCTTCTGTTCTTCCAGCAAAAGGACCAACCATGATGGGTCACCACTGNGGTCATGGGCTGGATCACCGTTTTNGGCAGCCGTCACTAGATTCCTCTGGATTTGAGGATAGTATTCACAGCTTCATAGTGCCGAATTACTTAGATGATACTTTCATTTTATGTTTTTGCTGTCCCCATGACATTAAGACCATTTGATACACAAACAACAATGGTTGAATTATGGGCTATAAACTTCCTAAAATTATTATTAACATATGTGATGTGTGTGTGCATGCATGCGTCACGGCATGAGGGGTGGCGTTCAGAGGACAACTTTGTGGAATGGGTCTCTCCTACCTTTATATGGATTCCAGGAAGAGAACCCAGGATATCAGGTTATGCTTTTACCTACTGAGCCACGTGCCCCACCTAGGTAGGTCACAAACTTTTGAATGAGCACAGCACTGTGCCCTAAAAACTAAGGACACCATGGAAACAGCACCATCTTTCTGTGCCGTGGGGGAGAAGAAACACCACCGAGGACAGAAGACCTCAGACTGACTGCA
>LZPO01029495.1:0-10952 GCA_001675575.1 Neotoma lepida
CCATTTGCCTGCAAATTTCATGATGTCATTGTTTTTCTCTGCTGAGTAGTACTCCATTGTGTATATGTACCACATTTTCTTAATCCATTCTTCAGTTGAGCGGCATTTGTTTCAGTCTTTTATAAGGAACATCAGGATATAAAAATCTTAAAAGTCACATTGATGTATACAACCAGTATTACACAAAGTAAGAAAAAAGGTCAGGTTGACATGTGAGCCTCATATTCTGCTGGTGAGTATAAAGATAAAGACTCAATTTTGTTTTGTTTGCTTTGCTTATCCTCACTAAAGTATCAACTCAAATTTGATGCCAGCAGTGAGATTGGGCTTGCTTTAATGGTGCGATCCCTGGTACTCTGACCACCTGACTCAACTACCAAAAGTAGTGGGGCAACACAAAATGAACTTGATGATGGAAGAAGGAGAATTAGGAAGAGTAGGTTGGGGAGGAAATGAGGGGGGAGAGGAAGAGAAAACTCATGTTGGTTGGGTGAGGAGAGTAAGGGTGGATATGGGAGGGGTTGAATGGGGAGCGAATATGATCAAAGTACATTGAATGAAATGTCCAAAGAATTAAACAAATACCATTTAAAGTATAACCACCTTGTGGTTTGGTCTGTAGTGTGGTACTAGCATTAATTTATTTGTTTTATATATCATGACTATATAAATTGGACAAAGGGTATGATCTGTCTCTTATACACATCTAGATGTGTATAAGAGACAGGGGTATGATAGTTAATATTGTCAACAGGATCTAGAACAATGGTTCTTAACTGGTGGGTCACAAACCTCTTTGGGGGAGGGAATCCCATATCAGATATCTTGTGTATCATATATTTATATTATCATTCATAACAGTAGCAAAATTACAATTACGAAGGTGCAATGAATACCATGACAAAATCAACCTAGTGGAGAACAGGCTTATTCTGGCTCAGAGTTGGAGTGTACAGTCTTGGCAGAAGAAACTTAAATCATCTGGACACATTGTGCCTGTAGTTTGAAATAGAAAATGATTAGTGTTGTTCTCAGCAGGCTTTCTCTTTTAAGTTTTGTTCAGGAACAAATGGAATGGTGCTGCCCACATTCAGGATGGGTTTTCCCATTTCAATGTTGATAATCTAGACACTACCTTGAAGATATGCCCAGAGGCCAGATAATCCTTCACAGGCTTGCCCAATGGCTTGTCTCCTAGATGATTCTAGAGCAGTGGTTCTCAACCTTCCTAATGCTGTGGCCCTTTAATACAGTTCCTTGTGTTGTGGTGAACCCTAGCCAAAAATTTTTCTCATTGCTACTTCTTTTCTCTTTTGATTTTTTTCTTCTCTTATACAATAAATCCTGACCTGGTCATTCCCTCCCTCCACTCCTCCCTGTTCCTGCACCTTAACCTCCCTTCTCTCGAGATCCATAACTCCTACATTCCCATTCAGAAAAGAGTAGGCCTCCCAGGGATATCAACTAAACACTGTAGAACAAGACACTATAAGACTAGCACAAACCCTCATATCCAGGCTGGATGAAGCAATCCACTAGGAGGAAAAGGGACTTAAGAACAGACAAAATAGTCAGAGACAACCCCACTCCCACTGTTAGGAGTCCCACAAATTCCCAAGCTAAACAACCACAAGATATATGTAGGGGACATAAGTCAGACCCATACAGGCTTTGTGATTGTCTCTTCAGTCTCTGTGAACCCCTCTGAGTTATGCTTAGTTGATATCTGTGGGCCATGTTCTCCTGGTGTCCTCAACCCCTCCAGTTCCTACATTCCTTTCCTGATGGGGTTCCCCAAGCTCTGCCTAATGTTTGGCTGTGGTTCTCTGCATTTGCTCCTATCAGCTGCTGGAGGAAGCCTATCTGATGATACTTGGACTAGACACCAATCTATGAGTAGTGCAGAATATCACTCAAGATCACTTCATTGACTTTTCTTTTGAAAATATTGATTCTAAGCTTGATAATGTTTTTCATACATTGAAGATGTAATGCTCTGTAAAATCGAAAATTATCCCCCAGTTTTATGACCTGCTAGGTAACAAGTGAAATTTCAATATATTTAAAACACTTAATATTATTGTATAGACATAATCATAAGGAAATTTTAATCAATATTTCTGTCTTGGTGAAATGTGTAAGTCTAAGAATAAATAAAATAGGCACAAAGAAGGTCAGTGGAGAAATAAGACTTTCAGTAAATATTGATTTTAAAATTTTATAAATTACATTTACTTCTATACTCTGAAGATATATTGGAAATTACAATTACCAACTTTATTTAACAATGTTTTTCTTGTATATCTAAAGTGAAAGGGGATACAGTCTAGAATAAATGTTCAAATCAATGAATGTATCATTATGGAATTCAGAAAAATAAAAATAAAACAATGAACACTCTATCAAAACCCTATGAATATATCTCTTACTATTGTTGGGGGCAATATTTCATTCAGAATTGAATTATTTCATCTTCTTTAGGCTAAAGCTCTGAATCAAGACATTTCTATCCTTGATGGAAACTCCTAAGGACTGAAGAAATAAAACCCTACAAAGTCTCAGAAAGTTTCAGATACTTCTAAGATTCACAGGATCACCTCAAAGTTATCTAAACAGTAACTACTGCTATATAAAGAAGAATCTCTCACCTGACTTACAGTTACCTTGTGCAGCTATATCCACTCATGCAGCTTTCATAAATTGTCACACATGGTGGGGTCGGCATTTGGCGCTGGGCCTTTCTTTGAGTCATCACTGTATGTGTCAGCAACCCCCCACTCATACTCCTACAAGCCCAATATAGAACTGATTTGCCAAGGTGGTCATTGATGGAAATATTTCTTTGGCCTATTATTCTCACCCTGAGGTAAATAGTCTTTTGTTCATATATTCCCAGAAAAATGTCATATAACAATGTTACAAATGATGGTTTAAAGACCAGAACAAGAACTACATTGCATTATATTCTTTTGGGTATATTGACTCATGCATAAAAGAGAAATTTTCAGGTAGTGTTTCAAAATAAAATATATGCTCATTCTCAACCTGGTAATCCCTTTTAACATTCCTGATTTCTTTTTACTCCAAGTTATATATTGTATCCCATCAGTAAATTTGGAGCTAGGAACCACTAATGAGAGAGAACATAAAGTCTGTGTTTCTGGTCTGAGTTATCTCACTCAATACAATATTTTATAGTTCTATCCATTTGCGTAAAGATGATTAATTTTTTATTTTTGAAAATTTCACTTTTAATTCAATTATTTCTTTAAAATTGAAACATCATTATGTCATTTACTTCTGTTCTCTTTCTGTCCTTCGTAGCTGGCCACTTCTTTTCCTGCTGAATCCAACTAGCTGCACTTATATGCACATGAATTCAAGGCTGAACATTTGGTATTGGATAATCAGTTAATCACTCATCCTGGGAAGAACTATTTAATCCTCTCTTATTCCTAAGTAGCTTGTAATTATCAGAAGTTGAGGCCCAGTGAGATTTTTTTTCCCTTCTACATTGGCATGTATGTTGATATTGTCCTTGTTCAAGACTTATTTCGGCAGCCATATTATTTGCTGTTGTTTCTAGGGACAAAAATCTCAGCATATTTCCTGGTCTTTTGGTTCTTAGAATCACTTCACACACTGTTCCATGATGTTCCTTGAACCTGAGGTACAGTAGTTACGTTATAGATGTGTCTACTGGGGCTGGGCACTGTATGATCAATTGCTCCCTGCATTTTCATTGCTTGTAGTATTCTGTAGTGATTTCCACCCATTGCAAAAAGAAGTTTCTTTGGTCATGTGGGGAGTTGTACTTGCCTGTGAGTATAAAAACAAGTGAGTATTTAGAATGCTGTTAGGAATCATGTAGGTTTCATGAAGTGCTGGCAGTATGTGTTCTACCCTGGCATTTGGCTGGATTTCCAACCAGGCATACTTTTTACCTATTGAGTGGACCTTAAGTCCAATTAGACAGCTGTTGGATACTGCCAAGATAAGTGCCACTATTGCACTTTTATGGCTATCATGTCATGCTGGTAGTTGTTGTGGTTAGTAGACATAACAACTAGGTAGAACAATTACTTACTCTTTAGCAGTTTGAATACCACATTCGGAGTATGAAATTGAGACCTTGGGAAGGAGACTTTCAGATCATATCCAGCTCAAATCCTCTGATTCCTGTGGCAGTTGTGCATGGTATCTTCAGCAATAAAAGACTTTAGTCTCTGGGAGGTAATCATAGGCAACAGCAATAGCCTGTAAAATTTGGGGAGTTTCTTGGACAATACTGGACAAAATGTCAAAATGGTTTTTCTCATACCTGGTACAGGGTTTTTATTAGATAGTCTATGGCTGATGCCAGAAGCACTGCCAACCCTAGTGACTTACATTTATATTACACATGTATGTGTATACACATACACTTATATGTATTATATGAAATTTGTGTTAAATAAAATATTAATATGATTGCTTATATCTGATTTAAACATCATTAGTCTTATTTTTTCCTTCCCTTCAGTTTTGACCACCATCCCCAATTAAATCCCTGGCCCCTGTTTTTCTTTACAGTCAAAAAGTATTGCATTGTGTATATGTAGCATATTATCATTATCCACTCATCAGTTCAAGGATATTTACATTGCTTGAATTTCCCAGCTATTGTGAATATTGCAGCTATTGTGAATACAGCAGCAATGAACACAGTTGATCAAGTATCTGTGGCACAGAATGTCCAGGCATTTGGGTTTATGCCAAGGAGTTGTGGAACTGGGTCATATGGAGGATTTATTTCTACCTTATTGATAACTACCCATACATATGTCCAGTGTGGCTGCATCAGTTCTAAGTTCCACGAATCATCATGATCTTGGTTGATTTGTTGCTCTTAGCCATTCTCACTGGGGGGAGATGAAATACCAAAGTTATTTTAATTTGTACTTCCCTAATTGTTGAGGGCTATGAACACTTTTTGAGAAATTTCTTAACCATTTTTATTTCTTTCACAATTTAAAAATGATGATGTAAGTCAACCTTTCCCTCCATTCCTTCCTCCATGTCTACTTTTTTGATCTCTCTCATAGTCCTGACTTTTTCTTCTTTAATTATTATTTTACACACACATGCCCCTCCACCCACATACATAAATCTGTAGATGTAACATGCTCAATCCATTTTGTGTTCCTTTCATGTGCGTGATTTGAAAAATTGGTATTAGGTAGCCAATTAGGGGGCTCATTCCAGAGGTAGACTATTTATCTTTCCCCAGCACCCTTAGTTGGTGGTAGTTTTGTGTTTATGGTTGAGGCCCCATGAGTTATTCCTTTCCTTTTAAAATTCTCTGCTCAAATCTATATCCTATCTTTAAATTGAATGACTTGTTTTCTTCACTCTATTTTTGTTTGAGTCTGTATATATCCTGTCTATTAATCCTCTCCCAGATATATAGCTGGCAAACATTGTCTCCTACTTAATGGGCTTCTGTTTCATACAATTGATTGTTTGTGTAGATGGACAGATGCTTTTTAATTTTATGAGGTCTCACTATTCAATCAGTATCCTAAGTTCTTGGACAAGTGAAGTCCCTTTCCAGAGGTCCTTCCCTACACCTGTTATCTTGTTGGGCATTCTCTGTGTTTTTGTCTAACTGTTTCATTGTTTCAGGTTTCACCTTGAGGTCTTTGATCCATCTGGAGTTGATTTGTATTCAGAGTGATAAATACAGGTCATATTACATTCTTCTATTTGAGAACATCTAGTTTTCCTAGCACAATCTGTTGAAGATGCAGTCTTCATATTTTTGATAACTTTGCAGAATATTAAATGTTTGAATCTTTGGATTTATTCCATTGGTCTAGGGTCTGTTTTAGTGCCAGTGCCACTTTATTTTATTACTATAATATGGCTTTTATTGAAAATAGATTTTCTTTCATCCAATTTATTCTCATCATGCTTTCCCATTCCCCAACTCCTCTGAGATCCTCTTCATTTCCCCACCCACCCAAATGCATACCTTTACTTTCTCTCATTCATTATAATATAAACAGGCATGTAAAATGCTACTACTACTAACAACAACAATAATAATTTTAAAACAAAATGAAAACATGGAATAGTAGTCCCTTCAAAAAGAATTATTATGTTGCTCATTTTTTAGAGGGAACTTTTGTTTTTCCATATGAGTTTTAGGATTTTTTTATCTAATTCTTCAGTAAATGCTGTGGGTATTTTTTAAGTCTAAAGACTGCTTCTGGTAAGATGGTCATTTTCATAATATTAATTCTACTAATTCAAGTTCATGGGAAGCCTTTCCATTTTTTTTCAGTGTTTTCCACAATCTTTCTCTCCAGGGATTTAAAGTATTCATTGCAGAGGTCTTTTTTGGTTAGGCTTATTCCCAAGTAGTTTCTTTGGAGACTGTTGTGAATTTAAATGTGTCTATGATATCTTTCTCAGAGTCTTTGTTGGTGTATAGAAAGGCTAATTTCTTTTTCTTTTCTTTTTTTTTCTTTTGTTATTTGATATTGCATCCTGTCATTTTGTTGAAATCGTTTATCATTTGTTGAAGTTTCCTAGTGGAAATTTTTGGATTACTGCTTATATAATACCATATTGTCTGCATATAGCAGGATACTGGTGATATAAGTGAGGGGATGGTAATGGGTTTGGCAGTATTGAATGGAGAAAGAGAGTACAATACAGAATTTGGGGAAGGGAGGAGGGATAAAAAGTATTAAGGATGTTTGAAATTATTGTAGGGCATCATATAGTTTTACATTTACCTAAAATTACACATAAGTGTATATGTACCTTTATTAAATTAATTAATGCTGATTGCTGTGATAATTCTTTCCTCTGGATCCATAGACTATATAACAAAAATCTCAGGCCTGAACAAAAGGAAAACATCTTTCAAGTTGTTGGTAAGGGGAGTCTAAGATACTCCTAATACTACCATTTATTGCTATTGCCCTTGGTGGCCTCTATTGCTTAAGACACCACAAATATTTTACAAAGAACTTCGAAGATTTGAGCTGGATCTGATACAAAACTATGCTCCCAGAAGACTAGTTCCGTAGCATATAAAGGAGATATATAAGTTGCAAATGTAGTAAATAAATCAATAACATTACCCAGTTGTGAAGCCTACAAACCATAAGCATGACCAGCAATGCACGATATTCCTAAAGATACAATAGTGACTTTAATATACTTGCAGTAAGCAATAGTTGTATAAAAACACGAGCTGGAAACCTACCCAATCACCCATGGTTTCTGAGATCTACTATTGTCATTTTCCTAAACCAGTATAATTGCTAACTGCATTCTAATAACCTATATTTTACCCACGGACAAGTGTCAAGAAAGTAACCCTTATCCTTTCATTTTGCAATAGTTGATGACCATTGCAGGAAGTCCTAGTGGTAAAAAAAATGCAGAGAACATCTGTTGGTGGGGTCCATTCCCTACTGATGCACCTCCAACACAAGCCCTACATCCAAGGCTCAGGGGATTCCTTGGAAGAGACCTTGCATTTATTAAATCATTCACATATATTATTTGTGTGTCAATAATAGTTAAAGAAAAAGAGGCTATTAATTTGAGAAGGGGTGACTTGGGAGACATGGGATGAGTTGGGTTGATGAAAGAGGGAGAATGGTATAAATACATATAATTAAATTGAAAAAATAGAACAAATTGTGATAGATTTGGAAAATGGTTGCGTACTATATTTTTTTGGGAAATTTTGGTTATGTCCCCAGATTTTAATGTTTGAATCATATCCTCCACTGAAATTATGTCTTTTCTAAAGCTGAAGCATACCAATTTACTCTTAAAGACAGATGCCTTCTTTGTAGCATATAGCAAGTACTCAGGGGAAAGCATATCTCAATGGGTGTTAGTAGTTATGATTGTACATTTTCAAGAATGTCTAATGCATTCATACTAAAATACATGAGATTGCTACTTGAAATCTGTGTGTATATGCAATTTAAAAACCAATAATTTTGTGTATAAAGGAAATATTGTAGTATGCACTACAGGAATTAATGTGGAAAACATGACTAATTCAGAGAATGTAGGTTTCTTCCAAGGCATGGAAGCATATTTTCATTTGTATTATTGTACAGACTAATCAGGAGCCATTGTTTCTTATTTAAAACACTTAACTGTGGAAACAGTCTCTTAAAAGTGAATTTTGGTTTCTACGGATATCTTGTTTTGAAGTTTGTATTTTTAAGATCATGTTTCTAATCATACTAATAGATAATTAAGTAGAGATAGCTCCACAGTAATTAGTTATAGGACTCTATAAAGGGTGATACTTACATATCTTTCTTAGGAATTTTAAGGCTTTAAAACTGGCTAACAGATGATAAAATTTTATTTTGTTTCTGGGCTTCTTGTGAAGATCATTGAAACACCCAGAGAAAAGATATAAAAATTTCCATAGAACTTAAGGGTCAGGAAACAATAATTGATTACTAAATAAATTGATATTATAACAGAACTAATATATATTAGGAAAACCTGTTGTAGAATATTATTTTAAGGTGTGTTACTTTTGTTTATGTTGCATTTGTTTAACTCTGTAAAGCTGTGTTACTGTGCCTGTCTAAAACACATGATGGTCTAATAAAGAGCTGAATGGCCAATAACGAGGTAGGAGAGAGAAATAGGTGGGTCTGGAAGGCAGAAAGGATAAGTAGAAAGAGAAATCTGGAAAGAGGGATTGAAAAGGAGAAGCCAGAGAAGGAGGAGAACTCCAGGGGCTCGCCATCCAGCTACACAGCAAGCCACGGAGTATAAATAAGATTTAAAGAAGTAAGAGAACGGGAAAAGCCCAGAGGCAAAAGACAGATGGGATAATTGAAAGTTAAGAAAAGCTAGCAAGAAAGTAAAGCTAAGGCTGGGCGATTATAAGTAATAATACACCTCTTCTTTGGGAGATGGGTGACAAGCCTGCAAAAGAGTAAAACAAACAACAAAAATCTATTAATTTATAAATATTATTTATTTATTAAGATGAAAATCATTTTAAAAAAGTTTCAACAGATGCAACTTCCATGGATTTGATAATGCTCCTCCTAGAAAATTTGGGATATTAAAAAAAAAATACCAGTACTATAAGATGAATCTTAAAAGGTCTTGTTAATAAAAAACTCAGTGCCAGATATTGGGGTAAATTCTGAAAGGTCAGAGAGACAGAACAAGCCACAGCCAGCCTTACCTTGCCAACTCCTCAGCTGATCTTGTTTCCTCAGACTGCAGGCTTCTGAGTCCTCATCTGAATGGATCTCAGCTTAACTGCTACTAAAAGCCTCAAAGCTTAAAAAGCCTAAAAGCCTCTAGTTTCTGGTCCTCATGCCTTATATGCCTTTCTGCTTCCTGCCATCCCTTCTTGGGATTAAAGGATGTATACCTTCTCTGCCCAGATATCACTTTTTCCCTAGTGCTGGGATTAAAGGTATGTGCCACAATGCCTGGCTGTTTCAAGTATGGCCTTGAACTCACAGAGATCTGGAGTTACAAGCCATAACATTAAAGGCAAGTGTGTGCCACCATTTTCTGGCCTCTATGTCTAATCTAGTGTTTTTTTTTTCTGTTCTCTGACCCCAGGAAAGCTTTATTAGGGTGCACAATATATCAACCACACAGTAGCAGATATGTGATGCCTCCCTTTGAATTATTGGTCAGGGAGCCTCCTGAGCCTCTTAACAACATAAACTATTGTTGTTTATCTTGTCTTTCCACCAGAACTTAATTCTAAGATCCTACACCTGAAAATACCACATGCTTTATTTAAAGGATAATGTAGAAATCAAATTGACATAAACTGAAATTTTAATAATACCAGATGGTACAAAATAGTCTACTGAGGAAGAACATATATCAATAGTCTTTCATTGTTGTGAACTTTGTTACTTTCAGTAATAACCTCTCTGTCAAGAAATTTCAACTGATACAATAATGGCATGACTATGATAGGTTTAACCAACCACTTTCTGATTGGATTTGAGAATCAGTTCATGAGGGAATACCTGGCTGGTACTATAAACCTGGCCAAGAGCCAGTCAGTCTCCAGGAAGGCTATAGATATGAGGCAAAAACCTGCTACTAGACTCTAAATTGACAAATAAGGGGAAACATGCTTATCATTCTGGAAATGCAAGAAAACTATTGTGGTGCTTAATAGTAATTTGATGATCAATCATTTGATTTTCTGATTGTTCTTCAGGAAAACAGAACCAAAAATGAGCAATGGTTTTAAATACTGTGTGTATTTGTAGTTAAAAAAAAACACATTATTATATGTTCTAACTTGCTTGTTTTCCTGGTCAACACTGAATATCAAATCACCAAAAGGAATGGGTCATATTCATATGTGTGAACATCACTATCACTTCCATGTACTGTGTGAACACTTGACAGAGGAAAATAAAAAAACATATGTTTCATTAACATAGTCTTGAGATTTCTTTGTAGATAATGTTAAATAAAGCATCCAGGACACTTACTATTGTTATAATTATAGCATAGCATAAACATAAAATTTGATAGAATCTATATCAATAAATTACATGGACACATTAAAACCACGAAGTAGATATTCCTCTAATTCTCCTGGAATAATCCCATAGTGTATTGTTTGAAATGTAACTGACAGAACTACATAGGATTAAGGTGATTATTATAAGTATTACTAGAATCAAGTATATATGGAGAATAAAATTCAATAAAGTCTTTAATATCCAGAAAGAACCATTAATTAATCAGCTAGAAGTAGCTGTTCTATTCTCACTCTGAGAAAAAGTGATGATGATGCCATTGTCTTCATTGCCATCAGCTGCCTACCCACTTGACCTCCTTCACCTTTCTGCACATACTAGTGATAAATGACAGAAGAACATCTGGACATCTTGCCTTCCCAAAGTCTCCAGAGCTCTTCT
>LZPO01029496.1:0-10944 GCA_001675575.1 Neotoma lepida
TACTACCTATGGTAATGGGGAAAAAAATCTAATTTTGCCCAGATTGTTTACAGGATTTCTAAAACCAATTACACTTTTAAGATCTTCACCCAATATGTTGCTATTCCATCAGTAGGCAGACTTATAAGTGTAGGTAGAGCAGGGAATAACTATTATATTATGCTTCAATATTCCAAACAGGCTTAATCAGAGCCATAGGATGGAAGAGAAGCCATCTGTCTTTAAGTTAGGGGAAATAACTCATAATGCATGGGCACATATCACATTGAAATTCTTTTTTAGGCATTATTATTATTATTATTATTATTATTTACTTAGCTTGCTTATTGTGGAACCAGTCTTGAGGGAGTCTGCTGAGAAAGGCATTGTACTAAGTCATAGATCTGTCAATTTTAGGGCTATGTGTTTTCTTCCCAACCATGTATTTAGACAGAGAAAGGAAAATTCAACTTATGAAAAAAGCATTTAAATAAACCTCAACTAAAGCAACAAGAGCAGAATTCATATAAAATGCACTTTGTCATTTTATGTTAAGTAATAGGCTTAAAGGATATGTTATAATGAGATTTACTGCCAGAATAATGAAGTGTAAGTTTACATGTCTGAATTATAAAGCAAGGATTTACAAAAAAATGAAAGCTATCATTACTGTGGTTGTAAATCATTTCTTAGCTATAATTTCCCAACATAAGTTGATGTATGATTACTACTTTCTTTCCTGAAGATAATAAAGTTGACCATCATTAGGCATTGTTTGACGCCCCACCCACACCTAAATAGAGAAAGAAATACGAACACTGTTACAGAGGGATAGTCTTTTATGGTGGTTTCAGGTTATTTATAGCAGGCAGTGTATGTTTTTAATTACAATGCTCTTAATTGTGTTTCTCATTAAATATATTGTATATTGTTCATCATTGGAAACATTTACCAAAGCAAATTAGAGGCCAGCCTACCAACTCATAATCCTCCTGCCTCAGCCTGGGATTACAAGCATGCACCACCATGATTGATGTAAAGTTTTTGTTGTGGTTCTGGTGGTTTATTTTCTTCTTCCTCTTTTTTTCCTCTATTCTTGGTGCTAGGTATCAAAACCAGAGCTTAACACACACTAGACAAAGCACTGTACCACTGAACTGCATCCCCAAGCAGGTATGGGAGGTCTCACTCTTAAGAGGTGACTGAAGAGGACGCAGCATTTGATGAATGAGGAATGATCCTGGGACCTGCAGGTGCCTACAGCTGCAAAGCAGATGGTTCTGATTTAGGGCCAGGGATTGGGAGGAAGTAAATAAGAAGGAAACACAACAGGACAGACTTGAATATGCTTCACTTTGCCTAAAAAATAACCCTGTTCCGTTACTTCCTTTTCTTTCTGATCAAAATGGAACATGTTCTCTGAATTCACATTGTCAAAGAAATGTCAGGCTGTACAGAGGGATCAGAAGTGTGCTTTCAGGGAAAGAGGCGTGGCTCTAAACTGGATGTCTCATGTAGTGCAGCAGATTATATCTGTCAACTGTAAATTCAAGATAATGATATTTTCCATAGGTTTAAGGTGGAGATTAAGGAAGTCAATGTTTGCAGAGCACCTGGTATGATCTCTTTCCACATAATGGACTCTGAAGTAACATTAGTTCCTATGAGAAACTCCTTTTTCCTTGGTAACATCCATGAGCCCTATGTTCTACCTAATGCTTGTCTGAGGAATAAAATCTTATTTGTGCTAAAATTAATCCAATTAAAAAGCTGGCCCCCATGTTTTTTTTAATAACAAGTCATCATATCTAACAGATTGTTTTCACCTATAAAATTGATTAGCTATTTCAAAAAAATTAAAATATATGTCAGTAGGAGAATCATTGTGATATTTACTATCTCCTCATTTTCCACTGTGGATATTGTGAAGGCTGGTAAATGGATTATACACTAAATGTCAACCAAGAAAGAATTTCAAGGAAAGTGCAGGAAAGCCTCCAAGGTTGTTCACAGTGAAATGGAATGTATTCATGTGTCAAAGGACCAACCCCCTAAATCCAAAAGAATAGCATAAGTATCAAGGCCCTGATTTATCAAGAGAATCAGAGGCCATTCAAATTGCAATTTGTGGTGGGAGGGGGGTACACAGGTGTAACCTCAACATAGCAAAGTCCTGTCTCTAAGGAATAATAAAAAGGGACATGTTGCCTTTGAGAGCGATGTCCTAAGTGTGGAAAAGGTCATGCTCGGCAATGTTAATTCCACTTGGGTCCTGACTGTCATATAACTAAAACTCAACAGTCATATTCAAGAAACATACTTTGTTAAGCCAAAGTCTGCAGTTGCAAGAACATGCTTTGGAAAGACTCCCCAAATTAATTTTGTCAGCAAAGGAAAAGCATGCAAGTGATTTCTCAGCACAGAAACCATCTTTGTACAATGAGTAAGTATACAAAATATGCATTCAAGTGTACTATGCTCCGAATGAATAAGAACAAAGAAGACTTATGAGATAATGAGATTAGCATTTATGAATTCCCACATACAGCTGGGAAGTGTCTGATAATTGGTATTTATTGCTGGTAGACATAATGAAACCACAAGCAGAGATGAAATTAGAGAATTTTTTTATTCCTTAATTTTTTTTAATCTTTGAAACAAAAACCTGTTAGTTGAACAGTTAGATGCAGAAAATAAGATTTTAAATGTTTAAATTTTCTTTCATTCTTCTTTGTGATATTAGAGTAGAAAAGATAACAAAGTTTTCTGTGAGAAAAATATTTGTCAAATCATCATCTGAGAAAATCTTCATTGACTATATCTTTTCCTGCACTTGAAATTTTATTAGTAGTTCTTCAATTAAAATTGTATGTAAATGCAACCAAATCACAGGAAATGAGTTTCAGGCAAGTTTCAGAAGAGTAAGCAGGAAAACAGGCCTTTTGTTATTGTGAGAATTTTTATACCGGTTATATTGTGAAAAATGGTACATTAGTTTACTAAGGTTGCTCATTTTAAAAACGAAGAGCTAGCAACATCTGCACTACAAAAGAAAAAATCATTATCTTCCAGTTCTGGCTGAAGAGGAATCTGAAATGGAATGCTAGCAGTGTCCATGGGGGCACACAGCTTCTCACAGCTGCAGGCACTGCCTTGTAGCCCACAAGCCTGAACTTTCCTGACATGAAGATGCATCATCCTGAATCACCCAGCATTCTTTCTGTGGGTTTTCATATTCATTTCCCTCTCTNTATATACATGTTTTTCATTGTGTAAAGATGTCTGTTTTTTGTAAGAGCAATGAATATACTCCACAGTGATCATATTTGAATTTGATTATCACTATGGAGACCATTATGCAAATAGTGTCACACAATTAATAAGGTTTGTAATTCCATTGTATGTGTATGTGTATGCAGGGGTGGATATGAATATTCATATTGATATGTGTATGCATGCAGAGGCCAGAGGTCAGCTTCGGTATCATTCCATCTTCTTTAGTAAGATAGGGCCTAAGGCTTCCTAATTTGGCTAGACTGGCTGCCCAGCAAGCTCTATGCTGTGTTCCTGTCAGTGCTCCTGCCCACAAGGCTGGGATTATAGTCTTCCACTGTGGCCTCCAGCTTGTTTTTATTTACTTATTTACTTATGCATTTTTGTGAGTTCTGGGATGGAACACAGGCCCTCAATCTTGCACAGATAGCCTAGCAGCCACACCAAGGTCATTTAACATTTCTTCCACAAATAGGATTATAGCCATAGAGGCAAGTAGAGCAGCATTGTGATCTATTGCTATTTCCTCCAGACTTATTAGGTTTTCTTGGTTGTGGTGATAATTTAATCTCCTTTGAACCTTGGGTCATTGAGTGATGAAATATTTCTTGTAGGTACTGGTCTACCACATTGTTTTTGGAACCATATTTACTATGCACTGATTGTGAGCCAATCATTTCAATAAATATTTTCATAAAAAGGGGAAGGTATGTGCAATGAATAAGCATGTAACTAAGGCCATAATCTGTTTGCACACACAGATGCTATGCATGGTTCGCTCACTAAGATTGCAGAGTATAAAGAAGTATCATAGAGGTGCATACGGCGCTGGAGATGTAGCACAATGAAGAGCACTAGTAGAGAATGCAGAATTTCTTGGTTCAGTCCATAACACTGAATTAAGAAAACAAGATGGAAAAAAGAAGTGATTATTTAAGTCTTCATTGGTTCAATATGTTGGACAAATCTGTATTAGGTAAGATATCTCAGATGGGATTTTACAGCCAAGTTAAGCTTTGGGCATTGTGTTGAGATACCTTACAGAATGGAATAATACAGATATAGAGAAAAAAAAGGAAGTAGAGAAAGAGAAGATGAAAGGAGAGCTAATGGGAGCAAAGAAATGAGGTCATCCAAGAGAGAGAAAGACACAAGCTCAACAACAGAAAAGTAAGGGAAATAAAACAAGCTTGTGCTCCTAGTACAGTGTGTGCCCCAGATTTAGTTGATCAGTTGAGACCTTGCTAAAAAATGTACATTTTAGATTCTTCCACATCTACTTAAGAAGTCCTCAAGATGATTGTCATATCAATGAAAGCGTGCAATGGATTGGTCTGGGCGGGAATGATGATCTGGGCTAATGATAGCTCCATGTTCTCCTCAGCTAACGTAAATCCTATCTCAGCAAATAGTAAAAGTTCTTGGCGATATCTCAGAAGGGTCTGCAGAAAGGCTGCAGTAAGAGTGCATGCTGATCTTGTAGAGGACCTCAGGTTGATTCTCACTACATATGTCAGGTGGCTTACAACCACCTGTAATGCCAGCTCTAAAGGATTTAGCCCCTTCGGCCCCTGTGGACATCTGCACATAACCATGTGCATACAGTCACTCACTCACACACACACACACACACACACACACACACACACACACACACACACAATTAACCAAATAGTCCACCCTGAAAACATATATAATAATGACTGGAGTTAGTATGGAAATGTAAACAAGGGTGGGTTTTGTGAGGTTTGGCGCAGATGTTATTGGGCACCTGTAGTGGGTTGGTTATCAAGCTGATTTGATGACGTTGGTGAGCAGATTGTTGTCTGATTATATTCTCACTATGAGACTCCAGGGAAAGTTTTCAGCCAAAATATTGACTAGGAAAAAAATACCACTTTCTACAAAGAAATCCTAGATTTGCTATTAAGCTCTCTTACCCATATTTGTATATTATAATTGATCAAAAGAGGGAATTATGTGTGGATGATACACTGCATATTTGGCATGGTTTCCTTATATTTCCTTAAAAGAATGCATGCTTTGTTTAAATAGACTGAGGTAGATGAGATTTTTTTTTCTTTCCTTTGCAATTTCATGCGGCTGCTCTAGGAAAGTGAATTATACTGTGATGAAAAAAATAAGTAATTGCTCCTTGTGCTTAATTGATTTTTTATAGAAATTACAATGCAGATTTGATTAAAGGAAGACAGCACATTACCTATGGTTGCTTCATGAGACACATAACAGTTTGAAAGTGTGCCACCCAGCACAGAAATTATACCGTCATTTTGCCTGAATGTGTTGAGTGGGAGATATTTAGAATTGTTTATGACTTATAAACACTGCAGAATGTTTTCCCCCTCTCTAAAGCAGTCTGATAGGGATACTTATTTCACAGTCATAACATGTCCTGACTGTTAAAGTGGAGAAGCCTTTTGTGAGAGAAGTAACTAATGGTGTATTTTAAATAAGAAAGAGGATGTGAATTTGATGGTGACAGATGATGTACCTTGAAGCAAGGTCAGCGCTGAAGTTTGCTAGTTAGTCTCTGTTTGCATGAGCTACAGCAAAGCACTCTGAACGGGGAGGAAGAAGCCTATTTAAAAAAAAGAAGAGTTTAATCTTCATTCTTATTTTACTTTAAGGCTTCTCTCTCCTTGACCCTGATATTTTGGGATGGTTAGTTCTTTGCTGTGGTAGGCTGTTCTGTAGATTGTTTTGTGGTTTAACAGCATCCCTGCTTCTCACCCATTATGTACCAGAAAGCCAAACCTTCCCATGCATTGACAACTAACAATGTCTACAGACAAGTGTCAAGTGTACCACAGGGCTCAATATCGCCTCTGAGTGGGGACCTTAGCTTGTATCCTCACAATAAGAACTGCAGCAGTTTGTTGACCAAAACAGCTGAGAATCACGCAGGACCTCCTGCTAGATAGCCTTAGGTAATTCTGCTGCTACACTCAAGGTCTTTCCTGGGCTCGGCTTTGCTTTGTACTCCTTTCTGAAGCCTAAGGAGCTGAGCTTGTTTTCGTCAAATTCAATGGCTTACCACACCCAGTAAAACACTTTTGGTGTTCATCAACTTTTGACCCTCCAAGACTTGGGAGAGGCCAGAAAGTCTCCCCAACTGTTCCATCCTTTATTTCTTAAAAAATCAGCAAATGAAAGCCTCACATCTATTTGTATTTGAAAGATTTTCTGATAATTTCCATGGAAGTCAAATCAAGAGGGGATGTTATAAATGTTTTCAGAGTTCATTCAAGCTTTTAGAGTGGTCATTTTTGATTATTGAAATTTCTACTAATGTTGGAGCATGGCCAGATGGGAAACATAAAAGTCAGCTTTCTCCTTACTTTCAGTGAAGGCAAGATGGGGTCTTATATCAATGATAGATTTTTGTTCCCCTCACTAAGCCTGGAGATGTCCCAACAGAGGAATGACTGGACTTAGCTCAGTGGACATAATGAATCCTCGGTGGCCACCTAACTAAGGATTATTTGTAAGTTTTCAGTCTCATCTGGAGGCATGGTTTCTCTGGACACTTCCATACCACTGACAATTATGCACTTATGCTCATATTATTAGCTGTTATGGACTTTCCCTAAGCATCACTCCTAAGGAATTTATTTTTGCCATTTTCAACAAAATGTCTTCAACTCAAATATATATGAGACTCTGAAGAAACCTTCCTTTTCTTCTGAATAAAAATCCCATCATCCTGAGAAGGTGAGTCAACATCTTATAATTGAAACATATTGGAGAAAACTGCCTCTTAAAGCTGATGCCAGTGTTTAATTTCCCAGACCCTTCCTCTCTGGAGTGCTCACTGAAGCAATGAATACTTGGTAGACTCTCAGTGAATTTGGGATGGTTAGTGGGGAAAGCGAGAACCAGGGGTAATATGGCTCAAATCTTAATTCTATTTGCAGATTATATTATTATGGACAAATTGCCTAGCCCCTCCCCCATTTTAATTTATCTTTATTTAAAATGAGCATCTACTGTTGAGAAGCTTAAATCGATGATAGCTTCTGTAAAGGAGGTAACAGTGTCTTCATCAAATTTAATACCTCCTTTACATTATCTTCTTACATTAAGTCACTTTCACTAACTGTTGAGTCTTGTCATTAAAAGCCTGCCATCAGTATGAATTAAGGCTTTATTCATACTTTCTAATTAATGTTGGGACTATTTCAGGAAATGTATTTTTATGCAGACCAAAATTTTCTCTCCTCACATATCCAACCATGACCAGTGTCCAGTGTCTCCCCTTCCCATCTTTTATGTTAGAGAAACAAAGTTTCACCCAAGGTATTAGCAAACAACTGAAAATAAAACCACAATAGTATCACACTGTAGATGGCATATTTTAACTCCTTTAGTCTGGTGGTTCATCGCTTGTCTCTGGTTGGGCAGCAGAGAGAGGTTCATATCTAAGTAGACACAAACTCTGCATCATTGATTGAGAATTTTATAAATAAAATGAGTGATTAAATGAAAATTAATGATACAGTCTTCATTATTTTCCTTATATCACTCAATTAATGATACTACCATAATAGTTGAAGCTTTTGTTCAAATTATTTACTTTATAATTGTACTCCACCATTCCAAAATTTTATTTCCTCATATATCAATCTAGTTTTACACAAATATCCAGAGAGCACCTGTCACCATTGATGTCACAAAGTTAATTCACTGCCGAGACCCTGATTATTGTTTCTCCAATATCATTTGTTTCAAATGGAGTTTGGACTAATGTACTTCTTACAATTTTTTTTCTTTCCACAATATGCTTTTCTGTTCTACTTTATTATTTACAATTGCCAACCCATATCTGAGCTGTGACAGCACTCTTGCCTCTGTAGCACATTGTAAACCTGTGTGGCCATAACACAGAAATGTATGCTTCTAGAATCTAGAGGTTCCTGTGATTTGGATTGACTCATAGGACATAGACCTTTTAGTTTCAACAGATATAAGCAAAAATCCATAGAAGTTACAATTTGGCACAAAGGCATGTTAAAAGGCATTACCTTTTAAATGGTATTCACTGATGAAGGTCTTGACTTCAAATATTCTCTACCTTCCTATGTTCTGGAAAATACATTGGGGACAGAAAATTGAAATGGACAGAAATTAAACTCATTCTTGAGCTATCTGTCATATCCAGTGGCCTATGCTGTACATTTGGTACACCAAAGGCTGAATGGAAGGGAAAAGCTCAGAGTGAGAGAATCTGGGTGAGGTTAGTCCACACGCATACTTTGAAAGCCAGGTAAGCAGGTGATGATGTGTTCGTAACATCCTATTTTGAACAACACTGAGAAACCTACTCATTACTTCCCTGGAATGGAAGCCCACAACTCCCTTGCAGGTTCAAGAGTCCTGAATCTATTCAGAGGTAAATCTGAGATTTTTGTTTAGTTGGTTCTTTTCTTTGTTTGTTGTTGTTTGTGGGTTGTTTTCGGGTTTTTGTTTGTTTTTGGGTAGCAAGTAATTTGAAATCTACTTAGCATTTTGACTGTTTCTGTCCACAAGAGAATTCCTGCAGCTTCCAACTACACTGTTAGTAAAGCAGTTACATTTACACTGAGCTATGACATTAACATGACCAAGCTTCTGATCTTATTCCATACACTGTGCATGTCATTCTTATGACAGGCATTTTAAAACTCATTCTGGTTGCATTTACTACTGAAAGAATTAACACCTCAAGTTCAATTTCAGTGACTGTTTCTCTCTTTTAATATGTTGAGATTTTATTTTTATAGGGATCCATATACGTACATACATACATATGTACATACATGAACACACATGCATGTATCCAGGAACTTCAAAATAAATATTAATTATTTTGGTAACAAAAACCAAATGTGTTTCTTTATTGGATACTATGGGGAACCTGTTAAGTTGTATCTAACATTTTGGTAGTTTTGATTTGTGGAGAAGAGTGTGAGTCAAAGGCAATTGTGATGCATGGAATACAAAATCGAGAAAGGAAATGCTCAAGGGAAAGGAAGCTTCAAGTGATGTAAGAGATGGTCAGCTCCATGAAATCATGAAAGCAATTTCAATTCCAAATATTTCAGAGTCCCTGTGGAATAAAATAGAAATCCCCAGGGAGAACAAACTAACTTTATAAAAGGAAGGGATTTTTGTGAACTCAGTCTTATAATTAGGATACCAAGGTGGACCCTGCGTTGTGCTTTTGAAGTGAGGTGAATTAAGCTAAATTCAGACATATGTCTCTTTGTGAAAGCTGTCTAGGCTGATGCTGCATAGAAAGCCAAGGGCCAGGTTAACAGAAATAGAAGAGGTCAGTGTGTCACCCAGGCAGCACTGATACGGATAGCCAGGAAAAAGGCTTATTCAGCTTTCTTTATCAAAAGGCAAAGGGACTCTCTTCTCTTTAATTATGGAATTTGGAATGCCTAGGGCCTAAGGGATTCCAAACTAGAAGCAGGGAGTGCTTGATGCTCGCAAATGCTCTCGATCTCCCCTGTACTGGTAAAGTATGCATTGGGTTTCTGTAATGGTATATCTCAGGTGAATACCAAATTTTTCCCTCAATTTCCCTATGTATCCCTTCTTTTAGAAAACACTGGCTTTCTATTCCAAATTGCATTCCCTGGCTTCAGTTCTGAATGCTCTGGTTTACCCAGTCTTCTCTACGTAGTCCCTAAAAAACAATGCCTGTTTGTTAGTCTGTATGTGTAGCTGCCATTTATTTTGCATTGCCGCCCACTGTCCTAGAAAGGCGCTGCTGTTATTTTCAGCTTTATTTCAGCATCGGGATTATTTATTTTAGAGTGTTCTCTCCAACTGTAGCATGAAGCAATATTTTAATTTCATTGTCAAAGATGAAAGACGTAGGAGTTAGTTACAGTTGTGATTGCCCTGTAGCTGAGATTGAATAGACCCGGAATCTATTTAAACTCACATTGTGCTGGAAAGATGAGGCTTCAGTGAATCTCTGTTAAGCCATATCATTTCATGATTGCATTTAATAAAAGGATGCCTCTTTGGATATTGCAGGCATGTTGTATTTGCCTTTTTCTTGTTGCTTGTATGTGAAAGAACCGGCAGCCATGAAGTAGGTTTTGAGTCCTAGCAGTAAGTAGATACAGTGGTGTCACTTTGCATTTATATAGAGCATGTGAAAAATATATATGCAAATTATGAAAGAACAATTAAAACCTGCAGCCATTGGGGCAAGTATGAAATTCATTAAAATACTTTTGTTTAACCCACAGACCTTATATAAGTTATCCCTTACCATTATCTTCCAAGCTATTCCCTCTCCCCTGTGTTCCTGCTTGTACCACTTTCCCATCTCTCCATCTCCTGGTTATCTGAAGTATCTGGGGCAGCACCCTAAGTGAGAAACTTTATGTAATCACTTAAGACTTTAGATACACTTGTATGTTAGTGCTAATACGACACTGGCTAATTAACTCAGCCCATTTCCTCTGCTATTGTTTATTGGTGTTATAGATTGCAATAACACTTTATTCATTTTTGTTTCCCAAGGTTTTGTTGTGGATGCACATGAGATACACAATAAATTGAAGCTATGCTTGCCACAGTCTTTGAATTTGTATCTTATTCTCATAAGTGCCCCTATTTCTAATTTGAGGAGCCCTTCAGAGGTTTCTTTTTCTCTCAGATGTGCCTCTCCTT
>LZPO01029497.1:0-10934 GCA_001675575.1 Neotoma lepida
AAGGAAGAAGGAAGAAGGAAGAAGGAAGAAGGAAGAAGGAAGAAGGAAGAAGAAGAAGAAGAAGAAGAAGAAGAAGAAGAAGAAGAAGAAGAAGAAGAAGAAGAAGAAGAAGAAGAAGAAGAAGAAGAAGAAGAAGAAAATGATTGAACATCACAACACAGCAATGAAATTTGAAATTTCTGGACCACACATCAGTTCTGCACCATTCTGCTCTTCCATCAGTAGTGCACAAGAATTTCATCTATTCCACACATCACCAACACTTGTTATCTTCTGCTTTCCTGAGGTTTGTCTGATGATACTGTCCTAATGAATATGAAGTGCAAGCTGTGTGGTGTTATTCTGTATTACTCTAGCAATTATCAGTGGTGAACATTTCTATATTTATTCAGCAGCTTGTTTTGACATAAAACTGTGAGTCTGTGTATGGAAGACCATAGAAGCTGTGTACAAAAACAATAGGATATGGTTCTACTTAAATAATTACCACAATAGGAACCTGAATAATTTATTTGAACAGAGCCTCAGAGTTTGCATTTAGGAAGTGAAGGGAATAACATTTTCTTGGTAGCAAGGAAGGTTCAGAATCAAATAACAGTCATTATTAATGATGTCATAAAATAAGAAAATCAATTCAAATTTTATTTGTAGAGACTGAATGTTGGCAAAATTCCAAATTAGATTACTAGTTTTCTGAGAGTGAATAGACCCTTTCTCCAAGTTATTTAACATAGAATTACAAGGAAATATGAAGATGGTAGTTCTGAAACTAATAAGACTAGTGACTATATATTTTCAGTGTAGAAAAGTTAAAGTGTTATAAAAAAGTATAAAGTATATTTTAAAAACCCAAGTATTTTCATATTTTTCTTAAATAAAACACATCTACATGTTTAGCTTTTCTGCTTCCCAAACCATCTGTATAGTTAAACTTATTAATTAAAAACCAAAAGAAATATTCTAGATTTTCTGTAATGGAGGCACTGAATGAATAAATAAATCTTGAGCTGCTAGTAGGCATTTTCAAGAGCAGACACAAGAGTGACGATGTGTGTTTGTTTAATAGAGAGGAAGAATTTGGTCTGGCTCTGCGGTCATTGTAATAGATATAATTCCCCTATCTAAATGAGAACCATTATTCTGAATAAATTCTTCTACCGTGTTATAGAAAACGAAGACCAAGTTGCAGTGATATGGGCTGAAGAGAAGCAGGACAGAACTGCTCGGCAGAGATCTGTCAGGAATGAAAGCTCACTGAGGATAACAACTACTTTGCGCCTTTCTGCTGAGTTCTATCACTTGTCCATAAGAACGAACCTCTGAAGAGGAAGCAAGCCCCAGTCATCATTACACCTCACCACTTCCCCTTCAGCGTTGAAGATCTCCTCTTGCAAAAAGCACTTGACTTTGCAAAGATTTGTGCTATATCCTTTAAAACCAAAAAAGACGAAAATGTAAAAATTCTGTGCTCCCAATACACTGAGCATGTAAGGCTTCCACTGAGATAGTCCTTGGTGGAATCTTGGCTTTCCATATTCACCTTAGGGACTATTTCTATAACCCTGGAGAAAAGCAAATGAGTGTTTCTGGCTCTCTTTGAAACATTTCGAATAATGAGTACAGGAGTATTTTCTTGGAGTTTCACAATGAAAGAGCACACCAAGGAGAAGTGATTCATATGAAGTTGACTCAGATCTGAGGTCGAATCCTTATAGTCCTTTCATCCTGGCAGGTGACCTGGGACAAGGTCATCACTAAGATGAACTGAATAATACCAGTGACCCAGATGGCTGGTGCGGTGAGATCTGATTGTGTTAGCAAATGCACCTAGCACAGGGCTAGACTAGCAGATAGTGGAGGTTAGTTACCAACCCTGTACTTCACTGCTGCGTATGCTAATACTCACTCTCATAAACTTCCATTTCTACATGATCCATTCCTCAATTTATATTTAAGCTCCTCAAGGCAAAGTAATCATACTTCCTTCTTCTCTGCTAATGTAAAGGCCTTGCTTGTAGTAATCAATATGGGTTGTCTTTCTTCTAATTATAAAAAATAATGTATGATCATTTTCAATGATTTAGAAAGTACACATGCTATAAAGAAAAATATATTTAGAATTGCCTATAATGCAATAACAGAACCACTCATAACTCATTTTAACATATTTCTTGCTAAAATTCTCCCCACATGCCCACATGTGTATGTAAGATTTAGATCAAGCTGTACTCAGAGATTTGTGGTTTGTTTATTCACTTAGCTTATACAATAAGCATTTTTCACATCAGTTTTCCAAAAGTATGTATTTTAAAAGCTTCAGGGTAATTTATCAACTGAATGATCATACATTATTTTACCACACGCCTACCTTGTTCTTCCAGTTTGTCACTATTGTAAGTAATCATTCAATAATCAATATTGTCTATNTATCTTGGCATTTCTTACTCACTTAGAAATTCTTATGGGTAATATTAATAGATCAAAGAGAAAACATACTTTTTAAAGACTCACCTATCTCCTTCCTTTAATTGCTACAACTTTATGACTGTCACTAATTTGTTAACTCACTTTAGAAGGTACTGTACCCATTGTCCCCACTGTGACAGCCTCACCTCTTACATTTACTGCTGTTGTGCTGAAATCTTCCACATCATACTAGGCCAATAGACAGTTGTAAAGCCGAATTAGCTTGGATAACTTGTAGGTCTTGATGCTATCAACCCTTTAGCCTGGGTAGGATGTTCAGCAGTATTTCTGATCTTTACCTATGGGTACGAGTAATATTTCCCAATTGTGAAAACGAACAATGCCCCAGTACTGCTAAGTGCTTTCAGATCCGGAAAAAGTTCTGTGCCTCACACATCATCATCAAGCCTCAAATTAAATGTTCGCCCCACAGTTTCACTCTCTATCAACCATTTTTCATCATTTTGCTGCTTAACCCCATCTATACCCTTAACCATGCATATTATGTTTTTAAATGGTCATACTAGTTATGTTCTTTCAGCATATTTTATTCTGATTTAATATCGCTTGTCTCCATCTTGAAACATAATAATAACTTGTATCATCATCTTTAAAAATTTATAATATTCTATTTGTGATATCTACCAAAACTTTAATAATCAAATCCTAAGTGATATATACTATTATTGTTCCAAAACACTTTAATACTACAGAGAACGTATTCTGTAGTATCAATGTATGAATACATAAACAAGTTTATATCCTTAAACAACCACTGCATTTCTTCATTCACATAAATTCCAGGAAGCAGAAGACACTGCCAGGTTTTCCTTTAAGAATTTTGTAAAAATTTATAGTCGCAGGTACTCTGCAGGCTATGGAAGAGAAATCTGGACACCAACCCAGCTACAAAACCTGGACCTACAATCTGTCCTGCCTGTAAGATGTTCTTGGGCAATGGTGGTACAGAGCTTTTGGGAATGGCCAACCAATGTCTGGTTTAACTTGAGAAGGAAACATTGTGGGAGTCAGAGGGGATGGAGGACACTGGGAGAGTATGGCCCACAGAATCAACTAAGCAGGGCTCACATGGCCTCACAGAGACTGAAGCAGCAAACACCGGGCCTGCATGGGTCTGTACCAGGTCCTCTGTGTATATATTATGGCTATTAGCTTAGTGTTTTTGTGGGACTCCTAGTAGCAGAAGTGAGTATATCTCTGACTCTTTTGCCTGCTCTTGACTCTTTTCCTCCTATTAGGTTGCCTTGTCTAGTCTTGGAGGAAGTGTGGATCTGGAGAAAGGGGAGAGGGTAACTAGGAAGACTTGAGGGTGGGGAAACTATAGTTGTGATGCATTGTATGTGAGAAGAATCTATTTTCAATTAAAAAATTTTAAAAATAAGAAAGGAGGAAGTGACTGAAGCATCATGAGGGAGAACACTTACTGTAGTGGCTGAAGAAACACATCCAACAGCAGAGACTGAGGGACTTGGTGGGGTTCGTGCTGTTCAATATATACTGGATTCAACATCAGCAAAGCAAGCCACACTGTTACTCTCTAAATACAAAGATATTCATCTTCTTAAAGGGTTAGCTCCCCATATGAAGACTTTGTTTGCATATCATCTCTTTGTCTCACAATTTATACAACTCTGCAGAATTGCCCTCATTTGCTCTTCTGTTTGTGTCCATCTAGAATCCGTGCCAGAAAAATCACAGATACACTTATATCTGGATCCCTGCTGATAAAGGGAGATGGAGAGCAAACATCCTAATTATATCAATTATTGTCCTGCCTCTTTTGACGAATGTGAATAAATCTCAAAGGATTCATATTCTAGTGGACCTAAAGAGTGACAATATGGTCTGGATGTGACAGCATATATGACATTTAGCAGGGTGCAGTGGTGTACCTGTATAATCCCAGCAGGTAGGAAGGTGAAGCAGGAAACTGGTGACATCTTTGCCTGTACAGTGATTTGAAGCCACACTGGGCAATGAGAGACCCTGTCTAAAAAACAAAGTAAGCAAATGTACAAAAACTACCAACAAAACATAGAAAAAACCATGGACAAACCCTGTAGAATCAATAAAGTCAAATACAATGAAGGGTTGATGTATATTTTTAAGAGTAAAAAGAAACTCAGTTATTATGGCCCATTTGTTGTGGTTTGAATGAGAACGGAGCCCAAGGGCTCAGATATTTGAATGTTCAGCTCCCAGTTGGTGAACTATATAGGAAAGATTAAGAGGAGGTGTGTCAGTGGGGGTGGGCTTTGAGGTTTCAAAAGTCCAAGCCATCCCCATTTAACGCTCTGCCTGGTGCTGTGACTCAAACGGAAGCTCTCAGCTGTTGCTCCAGCACCATNCATGCCTGCCATTATGTCCCCCGCCACACCAGTCATAGACTCATGCTATGAAACTGTAAGTAAACCCCCAGTTCAATGCTTTCTGTGTAAGTTGCTTTGATCACAGTGTCTCTTCACAATAATGTAGAACAGTAACCAAGACACTATTCTTTACAAACCTTTGTTTATTTTTCCTATGAGCTAGGCATCATGGCTAAGCCTGGTGATACTGTGACTAGCAAGAGTTCCTGCTTCTTCCTTTTATGAATTTGTGTGCAAATGAAAATTAATCTAGAAATATATAGATTAATATAAAAGCCATGGTAAGTGTTTTGAACTCCAAATACTTTTCAATAATTATGGTAATTTATACAGAAGGAATTTATTGGGACTGAAGATTAGAGATCATGCAAGAGTCTATGACACTTATGATTTGAGGACTGAACAGAGTCAACAGCTAAGCTGTTCCCTACTTTGAGATAAGCTGGCATATTTATGTGGCTACAAAGGGGATGTCATATGAGGTAATAAACACTGAAGCATTTTGTAAACTATAAGCCACTAACTTATGTTAATTATTATTGATAAAACTATTCACAGGTGCATCTGTGATAGCCAGCTGTTTGCATGAGGTTTTATGTCCTATATATTGATCTCATAAATAATGTCATTAATTCCAATCACAATTCAGGAAGCACTGAGATGTTTCTATAAAAGGGAGCTGCATCTTATCTGTCACATGCAGTTTCCTGTTTCGCCCAAAAGGAGGGGACCACAAATGACTTCCCTGTCTCATCATATTGCTACAATCAGTTACTAAGTTCTATTGAGTGTCATACCAAAGTAATATTTGCACATGTATATGTGTCTCCATTTTTCTCTTTTATTACCAAAAATCAAGCTGACCATGTCACCACAGAACTTCTGAAGCCCCTTGTCATGTTCTTTCACCCTCAGCCACCAAATATAGACTACTTTAGCATGAAAGTTACAGTTGTGTGCTGCAAGCCACAAAAATATATAAAGTAGGATTTCAGCTGATTATGACAAAGCTAATACCTGGAAGAAGCCAAGGGCCTTCCAGAGGTCAAACTGAGATCAAAAGGAGCCTTGGTGATATTGGCTTTTGATTATTAGCAGTTTCCTACTATGAGTTTCTCGTGTGCTACTGTAGCCTTTCCATCATTCTTTGGGCACAATTTTCCTTCTACTAAAGGAATATCAGAGATACCTTCTGAGCAGTAAGCAGCCAGGTTCCCTAATTGCAGGCCTTTCTGCAATTACTGTCAACACCATCTGGCCAGGACCATCCCCAGAGGGATAAAGGTATCTTATCAGAGATGCAGCTGTACTAAGAACAGACTCAAGCATCCAAGGCAAAACTAAATGACGCCTGTTTCCTAGGTCAAGTGGATAGCTTTATCTCTTGTGCAATTTTAGCTAAGATCTTTATACTACCTTATGAACTTTATAGACTCCTAACTTCTTACCTAACTACTTCTAGGAATGTAGGTTGAGCACATAAATCCCTTTCTGATATAGTTACTGGTCATTAGCTCTCAGTGTCAACCTCCTCCTTTACCACTTCCCTTTTGGGTTGTAAAAGAAAGCCTAATGGTCACTGCCTGGGAATTCTTACCTGCCTTTATGACCCCGTAAGAATTCAAGCCTGGTGACTTTGCCTTAGCTAGGGCATTGCTATTGCATGGAAATATAATTGTAAACCTCAGAGACTGAAAGAGAATTTTTGAGGATTTTTACTGGAGAACATAGAAGTTTAAGGACAGAGAGGACTGGAGCACTTGAGGAAACCATGGAAGATGAGGAAGAGCCAGATGGGAAAGTATTAGATGGGTAAGGACGAGATGAGAAGGACCCAGATGAGGCAGAATTAAGAAGAGAGAGTTAAGATAGAACTTAGAGGAGACAATAGATAAATATAGGGAGAATTAAGATGAGAACAGAACTGAAGCTGTGTAGAAAGGATTTTATNCCAGAGAAATAAAGTAGACGGACATAGAGCTCAGTGTACTTAGATTCATTTTCCGAAAATAATTNATAGTTTCTCTTCTGGGCCCCTGGGAAGTATAATATTAAGGCTGGTCATTTAATATTATACAAGAGTTGTGAAACATATTCAATTACATTATTACCTTGATATAACCAATATGCTAAAAACATACTCTGTTTTTTAATGTGCTTTTTACTACCTGGGCACTGTTCCTTGGGATCACCCCTTATATTAAATGTAGCCCAAGCTATTGAGTGCTCAAGAGATGTGTCTTCTGACATTCAAGTCTAATTTTAATGGTGGTTATTTTCATAAAAAATAACTTGCCCGCTTAACTTTTATATTTTGTCTCCTTTAGAATGAATAACCACCTATTCTGAATATCTTCTTAATGGTGTACAATCAGGATGTATTTTCCCCATAAGTCCTTCAAATTTTACACCTGTCACTCACCTTGGCTTATAAATCACTTTAGCACAGAGATGACTCAGTCCTTTCTGGAACTTCCTACACAGCTTAACCCCAGCAAGACACTTGTGGCCAAATTTAACNTCTATCAAACACAAATGTCTTCCAAACATTTAAACTACTTTGTACAGCTGCTAGCAAATTTTATGCTGAAGTTCTTTCCAGGATTTTACATGGATTTGACCATGCTTGAGAACAAACAACTTCCAAGTTCCAGTATTGTAGTCCTAGAAAAAAAAATAAAAACCACAGAAACGAAACCAGCAGATTAATTTTCCATATTTTATTACTTCCTGTTTCTGAAAATGTGAACAGATACCTAATAACACTACATACCTAATACTATCCAGGTTTTTGTTGGTGGTGTTGGTGTTGCTGCTTGACATGGGACAAGGGAGGTGGCTCTGTGGACAGTGCTTACCTTGTAAGCATGAGGACCTGAGTTTGATCCCCAGAAACCAGGTAAAAGCCAGGCATGGTGGCGCACACCTGTGAGCTCAGAGCTGGGTAGGCAGAGACAGGCAATTCTGTGGAACTCACTGAGTTGAGTGAGTGGGAGCTGAGCCCACTTGGCACGTTCCAGACCAGTGAGTGACTCTCTCTAAGGGAAAAAAAGTGATGCATAGTGTTTGAAGAAAACTTTCCTTCGGCTTCCACATGCATGGATACACACTAGAACACACACACACACATGAAAACACACACACTGGAACACATACACACACTGGAACACACACACATACACAAATACACACATGCTCACACACACACAAACACATTTAATTTGAAGGCAGGGAATGTTGGAGCAGAGTGAAAACTTGTGCAACTCAGTGGAGGGAGTGTTTGCCTTTCACATCTAAGATTCTTACTGGAGCCTCATAAATACAAAACTAAACTAAGACTGAGATCTGTGCTGAACTTAGAGACATTCAAGTCCAGCCCTACACATTACATTTGGCAACCTCACTGCGTGTGGAGGAGATGAACCAGATAGCTGGGAACACTGAAGTCCCTGTTCCTGCTTAGATCTGCAGACAGGCAGAGATGGTGGAGGCTTGCTTTTGGTTTTGTTTACTTTGGGGTTTCATGGTGCTAGAGTTGGAATTTGTAGCCTGGTGCATGCTAACCACACAGTGTGCCGCTGAGACACACGCCCGTCACAGAAGCCTGTCTAAACTCAAGCTCTTTGGAAACCTCGACTTGCCGTGTGAATGTACCAGGCAAACATTTCCCATTCTTGGGCCCTGTGTAACAAGCTCTTCACCCATTACACTCATAATGTCAGGAATAAACGGCCCAGCTGTGTTATGAATCCACAGTGCCCTGATAGCTTGGCTTTCAGATAGTTACATGTCTGTCTTATCAATGGCTTGAAGAAGCCTGCCTATTCTCTGCTTTTAGTGCCTTGTCAAGCCNTAGCAGATCAAATGATGTCTTTACTCCTGATAGTCCAAGATGGACAGTTAAAGCAATGTCATATTGATACGTCTTCCCTATCAATACCTCTCCTGTCATTTTACTTGTCCTTACAAATCAGGCCACAATTTGCCATCAACTGAACTGTAACCCAGGAATCCAGCAACAGTCTGGACTCTCATCTATCATCAGCTATCTCACATAACAGCGTGCCAGAGCTCAAGGGGCAATTTCGTTGATATATGAGGCTGAGTGGAACCCAGCTTACTCTTTTGCTGTTATATTGACTTTGCTTTATGACAGTGGCAAAAACATAGAATTTTTTTTATTTTTTGTTTTCTTAAACAGACAGGCTGTTGAAAGAACCCAAAGGTAGCAGAGGAGGGTAGCAATATCCTGACTGCATCATCCCCTTGAAATTTCAGCTGAAGTAGTAATAGTCATGGAATGAGTGATTGTTTAATTCCTAAAGGTTTTGTTTTCAACAACTATCCATTTATTCCACTGCAACAAAATATCTAAGTTATGCTTAGGGAATCTATCCAAGCGATTATCAGATAGTTAATAAAACAAGTATATGAAGCTTCATTTGCAGTCCTAGGCTAAGAGCTAGACACCTTGAGTGGGTGCAGTGTTTGCTTTGCTGTTAGTGGTGGCAATGCCCAGCAGCTCTTGTGTACTGAGCATGCTCTTTATGACTCAGCTGGGCCCCAGGCCTGGCCGCTGTGTTCTGAAGTACTAGATATACTGCACTGCATTCAGTCTGCCAGGTAATCTTGTGAGAGCTGCTGTCATTCCACCCGTTTCCCTCCCTCTACACCGAAGTGTGCATCCTGCAGGTTTCCACCTGTTTCCCTCCCTCTACACCAAAGCGTGCATCCTGCAGGTTTCTGTCACCAGCAACCTGGTGTTGCTGTGTTTCCTCCAGTAACTTAAAGTTTCTGGTAGGCACTGAAGTTATAGGCCAGGAGGCTGACAGGGAAAAACTTACCAAATGTCCCTGGTGGGACGCAGCTCTAGGACATACCTGTGAACTGCCAAAGTGAGCTTAGCTTTTTCTGCTTCCCTATCTCACTCTGACCCATTTCGAGAATTTTTCTCTAGTTTCTACATGAATACAGTAGCACAGGTCTCTGTCAGCCTCTGAGAAAGCTGATGGAAGATGTTCTCATTTTACAGAAGAGAAAACCAAGGCTTAGAAAAGTTAAATGACTTGTCTGTTCACATAACACCGCCATGCCACAGACCCGGGGTTTTACTTTGATGGAGAAGTGCTTGTTCATTAAGTATACACCATCCATTTTGCTAAAGGACAAAGAAGCCTTTCCCTACAGCTCTCACTATGGCATTCTACCTACACAGACATCTCATCTCTGAATAAAAATTTAAAATATCATCAGGAAAATAAAATGTTATCCAAATAATGCACAATCCAAATAATTTTAAAACTGAATCTTAAGTCTGGACAAAGCAAGCTGATAGAATTTGAGATGCAGGAGAATGTTCTACAAATTCAGGAAGCATCGATCTTAATTCATGTTTTACCATAAACAGGTCTTAAATGGGAAATAGGATTTAGTCAATGTGGTGCACAGCTCACACTGGGGTGGTCCACACTTGTATCTGCTTCTTCCTCTCTCCTCCACCTGCTCTGAATCTACTATTGTATGAGGAATTGATGAATCCTTTCGCCCAGTTACCCATCACAGCGGCACAATTTTATTGGTATGTGTATGTGTGTATGTGTGTGTGTGTGTCTGTGTGTTTGCCCATGTTTCTGAACGTGTGTCTGTGTGTGTGTCTGTGTTTCTGTGTCTCTGAGTGTGTATCTGTTTGTGTGGGTGTCTCTGTGTATATGAGTGTGTCTGTGTCTGTGTCTGTGTGTGTCCCTGAATATATGTGTCTCTGAGTGTGTGTCTGTGTCTGTGTTTCTGAATGTGTGTCTGTGTGTGTCCCTGAATGTGCCTGTGTCTCTGAGTGTGTGTGTGTCTGCATGAGTGTGTGTGTGTAACTCTGAGTATGTGTCTGTGTGTGTTTATGTCTCAGAGTGTGTCTGTGTCTGTGTTTCTGTGTGTGTGTCTCTGAGTGTGTCTGTGTTTCTGTGTGTGTGTCTCTGAGTGTGTCTGTGTCTGTGTTTCTGTGTGTGTGTGTCTATGAATGTGTCTGTGTCTCTGAGTGTATGTCTGTGTTTTGTCTCTGAGTGTATGTCTTTGTGTGTTGTCTCT
>LZPO01029498.1:0-10930 GCA_001675575.1 Neotoma lepida
GTGTGTTCCAGAGATCTCCCTTAGGTTTCCAGGTTTGTGTTGTCAAGTTCTTTTACCCACCAAGCTATCTCCACAGCCCTGAAAATAACAATAATTTTACTATATCTCACAGTTGCAGCAGTCCGGGCTTTGGTTAAAACTCAGGTGAGCAATGCTTGTTTCATGTGGCATGAACTAAGTTTGCCCTGTGCTATCCTCTTCAGTAAGAAAGGCTTGGTTGCAGAATTTACCTTTGCTTAATGAAACTGTCTAAAGTCTTGATGTGCACAACTGGAAGAAAGACATTTTTGTGTCTATAAAGAAATATGCCTGTATTTCATCTCAGAGATTCTGACCCTGGTCTAAGGGACAGTTTGGGTTTTCACAGCTTCCAGATTGTTCTAACATGTAAACAGTACTGTTGATTTCATAGCTGATGAAGTAAAAAGGGAGAAAGGTAATTTTTACAACTCGTTCAAACACCATCTGGAAGAAAAACACCTTATCAATAAACATAGACTACAGTTGCATTTAAAAAAATAAGAAGAAATATGTATGTGTATTGGCTTAAAACTCAGTGTTGAGGTCAAAGGACATGTGAGATTCTTATACAGTAACACATTACTATAGAATGCAAAGCCTCAAGAAATCAAGGTAAAAGGGCAAAACTTCTCATTATCTAGGTATCACAATCCAAGGTGAACAAATCAACCTTCAGCAGGTTATTGGTCAAACAGAAGAGNTGTTGTGCTCCAGTGGGGAGATAGTGTTTCCTCATCAATTGCAAAGAAACAGATTTAGAATGCTCTATCTACTCACCAATGGATATGCGATATAGTAAGTGTCAGAATGAGAAGGGAATGCAGGCATGACTGGTTGAAAAAAATACATCATAAGAAGATGAGAGCATTCTATTAAATAATTGTTTGTAAGACAGAATGTCATGTAGCCCAAGATTGGCCTCAAACTCATTATGTAGATGAAGATGGACAGGTTTTCCTTCCTCTGACTCCTAAGGACTGGGATTACAGGCATCTACCAAATGTATGATACATATTTTTGTTATTTTGAGATAAGATCTCATGTAGCCCAAGCTGGCCTCACATTTACTGCACAGCCAAGGATTATGTTAAACTCCTGTTCCTTTGGATTATAGGCAGCCCCACCTAGTCTGGTTTATATAGTACTAGTGACTGAACCCAAAGCTTCCTATATCTAGGCAAGCACTCTACCAACTGAGCTCTGTCTTCAACCCCTAAACCAATATTTTAAAATTGAAAAAGGTGATATATTTGTCAACTTACTATATTTTTATTAAATTATAAGTGTCAATAATTATTATGCAAATTTGAGAGCTTGATAGTTACATATTTTTAAAAAGTTAAATTGGCACTTTAATTTTTATAAATAAACCCCAAAAGTGCATTTTACCTTCAAGAAGAAGCTTGTCAATACTTTGGTTGTATCCCTGACACTGGTTCTTGTCATCTACTTTTATCGTATGCTTTGATCTCTAGATGACACTGCATCATTTATTTGATTTTGGTTTGAGTTAAATTAAGTTTTTGATGAAGAAATAGCTCTGGTTTATTAAACTTTTGTTCTATTATTTCTTACTGTATTCATACACACAAAGTAATTAAAGAGGAAGGGGTCATGGATTTGAGAGGGAGTGGGTGGAATGTAGGATGGGAGTTTGTGAGGGCAAAATGTAAGTTGAAATGATATATATAATACGCATGTATGAAATTCTCAAAAGTTTTAGAAACCTAAAGAAGACATATCACTTTGAAAATGTACAGAGTAATAATGTGATTCTTTGAAATAAAGATAAGATATTGGCAGCAAAAGCCTTTTGTTACATGAGTTATCCTTTCACTTTCCATTTTCTAGGTCTTTTCTCTCATAGGGCACAAAGTGTAATGCTCTGCCTTGGGAAAAGTTTGGGTGCTAGGGTAAATCTCAGCCTTAAATACCATCTCTTTCTTGGTTCTCTAGCTATAGAGTTAGTGTTTAAATATTTGAGAAGATAATAAAAGTAATAAAGTCTCATGACCCCTGACTGCCTGGGAAGCAGTCCCAAAATGATTGCTTCAAATGTCATCTCTTTGTTCATGTATCCAGGTGATAATCAAACAATAATCTGCAATATTCCATTTAAAAATCACTCTTTACAACTACTGTGCTCGTCAAAAGTGTTTAAACTAATCTCTGCTATACTCTGTATATATCATCTACTTTTATTATGTGCTTTGATTTCTTTTTTGTTTGTTTGTTTGTTTTTGTTTTTTGTTTTTCAAGACAGGGTTTCTCTGTGTAGCTTTGGCGGCGCCTTTCCTGGAACTCACTCAGTAGCCCAGGCTGGCCTTGAACTCACAGACATCCGCCTGCCTCTGCCTCCCGAGTGCTGGGATTAAAGGCCTGCACCACCACCGCCCGCCGCCCGGCGTGCTTTGACTTCTAGATGGCTATTTGTACCTTTAATTCAATTATGATTTGAGTTAAATTAAATTTTAATGAAAAAATAGCTTTGGTTTGTGCATTTTTTCTAATATTTTTACTGTATTCCCAGAGCAGTAACTTTGGCCATTACAATAGTCCCCACAAACTATGTCATCCTATAGTGATTTTCTTGATGTAAAAACACAACTTGCATCTCAAAGGGAATGAGATCATTTATTTTGGAGCCAAATATGAGTGACTGTGTCCAAGGAACATATATTCAGTTACCTCTAAGACAATATTCCAATGAAGTAATAGCTTCATGAAATTTGTATAGTAATAGAAGTTATAAATTAAGACACTGTTCCAACACACTGATGAAACATCAGGTAAGTTGGGTACAGCAAATGGAGAGATTTGTCATAGGTCTTGGATACTATTTGATGACATCTTAGCATATAGGTAGGTGGAAACTAGTTGGACATTCCTAAAAGGAGTTCCTAATAGTCACAGGATAGACATTAAGTCAGACACAAGTGTGGTAATATATTGTTCCCCAATATATGGTACACCCTAATAAAGCTTATCTGGAGATCAAGGGAAAAGCCAGCCACTATATTAAAAATAGAAGTCAGGCAATGGTAGCACGTGCCTTTAATTCTAGAATTCAGGAGGCAGAGATCCATCTGGATCTCTGTGAGTTCAAGGCCACACTGAGAACAGAGCCAAGCATGGTGGCACATGCCTTTAATCCCAGCACTAGTCATAAAGGTTTGGAGGTCTGTACAGACAGACAGGAAGTGATGTAGCTGGGCAGAGAGAGGAAGTGAGATGGCAGAACAGAAAGGCATATAGGCATAGGTATACAGGATGTAGGTCTGCTTTGGAAGCTGAAGAGTTTGTGAGGTAAGGTTGGCTGTGGCTTGTCCTATTCCTCTGATCTCTCAGTTTTTCACCCCNATATCTGGCTCCGGGTTTTTTATTAATAAGATTGTTTAGCAATTTGTCTTACACACAAGGTGGGCAACAGATTCGGGGGACAGGCTGAAGACAATTTGGTTTTGACACTACAATATTCCAGTACTCTGCAGTATGAGAAATTCTAATCAGTCAATCACCCTTTTTGAACACTCAACGTAAGTGGAGTTTTTAATTTTAGGACCTTCTTTCATAACTTTTTACTCATCATGTATAAAAGTATGGATATATTTTCCATACACTTCATGGAAATTCATTTGTTCTTCATTTTTTTAGCACCAAATATTTTATAATACTCACCTATACTATTCTCAACATAGTATTAGTAAGAGGTATTTATAAGGAAACATTAACCAATGGTTTGTGATATCAACAGTGGTTGCATATCAGATATTCACATTACAATTCATAACAGTTGCAAAATTACAGTTATGAAATAACAATGAAATAATTTTATGGCTGGTGGTCACTATAACATGAGGAACTGTTTTAAGTGTCACGTAATTATGAAGGTTGAGAATCACTGAGAGCTCTTTAACTAGTAAACATGCCTACAAGGATAATGTGAAAATATTTGTGAATACAAAAAGACAAAATATAGAGGATTTTACAGAATCAAACAAAGTTTCTTTTTCTAATTGAAAATTCAAAAGTTGAGAGGAAGATATATTTATATTTTATGGTTGACAAAGCATGATGGGTAATAGATTCCCCTCATGCAATTAACAGTGCAGAAGTCTAAACTCAAGTTAATGAATATACTTGTTGATTTTCAGCTTCATTACACTAGAATAATTACTTTGCATTAACATATCAACAAGCTAATAATCAATAGTCTAGGGTTCAGGTCACTGACCAGATACCTTATGTGTTTGCTTTGTTTAGTAATTTCTGAGGAAATCAGTGGCTTTGCTGTCAGCATTTCTATTGGTATGTAGTTCTATTGTCCTCTCATTAACAGAATTATAAAATGGACATGAAGTCAACAATTTCAGTAATAATTGATGAGGTTATATTCATTCAAGCATGTAACAGTATGAACAGAAAAATTCAGAAGACTGTGGTGTGTGTGTGTGTGTGTGTGTGTGTGTGTGTGTGTGGTGTGTGTGGTGTGTGTTACTTCTTACTAATAGTATGTTGTTCCATAAAAAATACTAGGTGTCCATTGAGTCCTTTTATTTTTTGTTTCTCTTCGTTATTTAACTTGATTCAGCTTTCCAGCATACCTTCTAGAAGAGTGCCACAAGCCTTATATTTGACCACTGAATGACCACACACACACACACACACACACACACACACACACACGCCCCTCACAGTCTTCTGAATTTTCTGTTCATACTGTTAAATTTTTAAATGAATATAACCTAATCAATTGTTGCTGAAAGCGTTGTCTTAATGTTCATTTTATAATTCTGTTAATGAGAGGACAATAGAACTATATACTAATAGAAATGCTGACCGCAAAAGTCACTGATTCCTCAGCAATTGCTAAATAAAGCAAACACATTTATTGAGCAAGAGAGAGCAACAAAATGGAATTTCCTCCCCAAACCCATTTCATAGATATTTTTAAAAAAGTGTTGTTTCCCATCTTCGTGGCTTGTTATAATGGTTTTAGAAATAGTCTTAGAGATGCAGCTAGTGTTTGTTAATCATAACTTAAGCAGAGATATTTCATGTAATTGACCCTAACATGTTACAAATCTTGGAAATATGACATCAGCTAAGTCACATTCTAAATTTACTTTCACATCTCAGTGTTAATTTAACTTTCCATATTTTGTCTGGAGTTGTTGTTTCTCCAACAAATTGTGCTGCTTGCAAAATAAATATATGTATATATATTATATATATGGTTATATTAAAAACAGATTTAAGTAATCTTATGCATTAAAAGTTGAATTAGCAATTTACATTTTTTATATCCAAGAGCCATAAAATGTGATAATACCCAAATAATTTGAAATAATGAGAGGCAGAAAATAAAGTGTATTTTTTCCCCAATTTTGAAGTCTAGAATATAGGCCTATGAGGTCGTGTATCCAGAAACAAATTTGGTTTGGTCTCTGGGTCTAGCACATGTACTATAGGTGTAGCAGTTTGACTTGTGTTAAAGTGTGGCTGGACACAAAATGATAGTCTAATGATCCAATTTCAAAAAGCTGATATAAAAACTAGCATAGCTCAAGCAATGTATGTAAAGACTACTTGATTGCTGTAAATACTACACAATTACTTGTGTCCTACTTTCGAGATATGCATATTCTAATTTAAATGTCCCACATTTAATATGTATTCTATACACTTTTTGCAAATATTCAATTCGAAATTGCAGAAGCCCATCATTGCTGATGGTGTTCCTCACATCCACACCATTATTCCCAGCCACAGATGTGATTTAATAACTCAGGCCTACTTTGCATTTTATTTTTAGATGCATTAGCTGCATACAGTCTTCTGATTTATCTGCTATGTGATTAAAATACTAGAAAATATTTCTTACCATTAAATTTTGTTAGCACATCAATTATTAAAGACACTCATTTTTCATGTTGTGGACATAGACTTGACATACAAGAGACAAGCAATGCAGGCTGTATTTCAGAACTCAGCGTCTTCTAAGGTGACAGTGAGTACATACATTTTCATCAAGTAACTAGTATATGCAGCTATGTATTATAGGTGTCACATAGTGACTTTATTACCAATACAGGACCCAGTATGGTTTAATTTTCACTGAAGTATTCATTTGGTTAAAACTAACATTTTAGCATCTAAGATATTTTATTTTTTAACTCAATGCTCTTAATTGAAACCATTTTTAAAAATGTATGCATGTTTCCATCTGATAAAAATAATAAAAATATAATTACTTTTAAATATTTCACACATTTAAAATGATTTAATATATATATTAAATCATCTAACTAGTTTTAAAAAATATATTTATGACTTCCAATATCCACTCTCTTTTAAACATTNGCTTGGCTTCTTGAGCTAACTATATATAGCTAACTATATTTGGTGTTTCAGAACACCAAAATATGCTGGGTTTAGTGAGAAATAGTAATGAAATATCAAAAATGTATTTTATTGTAAATTGAATTTGCATTTAAATGATTATGATTGCATATATTCTGTCAGAACCATAATAATAAAAATCAGGAAATGTAGGCTCTGACTTTGAGTTATTTTAAGTTTTGTTCTTAGATGATAAATATTTTTACTTTTGTGTTTCCACTGGTTATCTTTCCATTACTATAAGAATAATATGGTATGAATCTATTTTTAAAAATGAAAGATATCTTTTTATGAATTTCTCAAGCTCTAGGCCAAGACCAACTGATTTAGTGATTTGGTCCTGAGGCAGGACAGTGAATCAGGGAGGGAGTGTGAGGCCAAGGGGGCCATTAACTTCATCAATGTTGTGAAAGAATGCGCCTGGGCTTTCAAATAGGGGCATGCCCCTAATAACAGAAGGCTTTCTTCTAGACTCTACTTGTGGTTTTTCAACACCTCCCAGTAGCACCAGTCAGTGACTGAACCTTTAACACTCGTGCCTAGGGGAGAGCTAAAATCTAACCTAGCACAATGTTTTAATCTAGTTCCAGTCCTAACTTGAATAAATAAGTCAGAACTTGTTCTATGTAGCATTAAATGACAATTGTTTTTTCTATTAAGACTGTGATTATTTGTCATTCCTTATTACTCAAATCTTAAAACAAATATAAGAATCATATGAGGGGCCAGAGTTTACTATTTACCTTATCCAAAAACAACAACAATGAAAACAGAAACAAGCAACAACAACAACAACAACAACAACAAAAAACACCACTTGGATGTACTGACTTTACTCTTGCAAGTCTCACCAAGAATCTAAATGCTGAGGTCAGCAGAACTCATGACAGGTTATATCCTCCTTCTGAGATATATTCAGTGGTTTAGAAAAATAATAAGGTATGAGGTTAAAGGCCAAGTACTCTCAATACCCATGAAGACAGTAAATCTCATTATTAATCATTATGCCTGAACATATTTATGTACTGCAATGAAATGCCCATGGATTAAAAATATATAGAGAGACCATAATAGACTTGTAAATTGCTCTAAATATAGTTGTGCAATGAATATGTCAGCTCTCTCTCTCTATATATATATGTATATATATCACATTAACTATTAACTGATATATATATATATATATTAGCTGTAAGTATAGTATTTAGATAATATTGATATATACATCTATTCTTAGCATGAATATGTATACATACTTTGCAAATACATTTTCCTCTATATTTTTATATACAAATATAGACTAACTTTGTAAATCTAAGATTAGATGCTCACTCCTTCAATTTAAAAATGTTTTTATCAATGTTTTCTGAATTCTGTGTTAGCTTCCCAAGTTCTGTGTCTTATCAAACATCCTTAAGATGGAGTCCTCAAGTTCATGGCTCCAGTTACATTACAAATAATCACATTCATGCTAGGAGCATTATGATGGGGGAAAAAAGCATTGGAAATCAGGGATTCTCAAAATGAAGTCCCTGGATTCAAATGTACCAATACCATTTAGTACCTTAATAGGAACACAAAGTCTTTGCCTAGACGTCTTGAGTATTAAAGCATGGGTTGGAACCTGACCATTTGCCAATTAGGCTTTCCAGGTGATGATGCACAGAGATATGAGAGTCACTCACATTCTTTTGGCTATAACTTATTCACATGGATATAAATAGCTGATGATAATGCCAGGGACTGTAGCATTACTTCAAGTAGCTACATACTTGACTAAAATCAGGTATTTCTATAGAAAAGAGAAAGCATGATGCTCCGTGGGGTACCAAGCCTAAGGACATGATTTTGATCCCATGTGTGGAATGGGAGAACCAACTCTACATGTTGTCCTCTTACCTCCCACATATTTTCTGTGGCATGCTTATAGTCCCTGCCCACCTCCCCCCGACACAATAAATAAAGATAAAATGATGTTCTATTTTTCCAGTTATTTATTGGTTTCAACAGCAATTTTTTCTATTACTCAATTTTTAAAATTTTACAATAATATCAAATGATGTTTACCATTTTAAAGCTAATAAAACCCAGACTTGCAAATGATAGATTTCTAATTATCGCACACTTGGTGGAAGAGTCAGATTTCTAAATTAGGTCTCCTTATAGGAAGTACTTACCAAAGTACTATTTCCCTTTTTTNAAAAATATTGTTTCCTTGCAAATGTTCCCCATGAAAATGTTGGTCTTTTAAAACATGAAAGCTAAAATAACAAATTAAGTAGCAAAGCAGCAAGAACTTTAAAATTACAATGCTAATCAGAANACACCCTTGACATTTTCCTATTTCTTGTTTATATTTCAATCACTGAAATCTCAAAATAAAAACCAGCTTTTAATAAGCAAAAAATGTTAATAACTCAAGATAACTGGCTGCCTGGCACTAGTATTTCTAAACTTTGATTTGAAGTTAAACTAATGTGACAATAAAATGTTTAGAAAGGGATGAAGAAATGATGTAATTGTATTATAATCTCAAAAGTAAAAGAAATAATAAAAAGAAAAGATGACAGTGTTTCTCCCTATTCCCTTGATGTCTCCCTCTATCATGGTATCTCTTTCCTTGCTCTCCCACTCTGTCCCTCTTCTAGCTCGACCATCCAGTTCCCTTATGGTCTCATCATCCATCCCCTACCCTCCATTGCCCCTCCGTACCCCCAGTTTGCTCATGAAGATCTCATCTATTTCCCCTTCCCAGGATTATCCATGAATCCCTCTTAGGGTTCTCCTTGTTAGCTAGCTTCTCTGGAGCTGTGGGTTGTAGTCTGGTTATCCTTTGCTTTACATCCATCTAGTATCCACTTATGAATGAGTACATTTGGTATTTGTCTTTCTGAGTCTGGGTTACTGCACTCAGGATGATATTTTCTAGTTCCATCCATTTGCCTGCAAATTTCATGATGTCATTGTTTTTTACTGCTGAGTAGTATTCCATTGTGCCACATTTTCTTTAACCAATCTTCAGTTGAGGGGCATCTAGGTTGTTTCCAGGTTCTGGCTATTATGAATAATGCTGCTATGAACATAGATGAGGATGTGTCCTTGTGGTATGATTGAGCATTCCTTGGGTATATGCCCAAGAGTGGTATAGCTGGGTCTTGAGATAGATTGATTTCTAATTTTCTAAGAAACCACCATACTGTTTTCCAAAGTGGCTGTACAAGATTGCACTCCCACCAACAGTGGAGGAGTGTTCCCCTTGCTCCTCATCCTCTCCAACATAAGATGTCATCAGTTTTTTTCATAGCCATATTTTCCATATTTGATCATAGCCATTCTGACATAGAACTGGACTAGGACCTCTGCATAGGCGAGACAGTTGTTTAGCTTGACTTGTTTAAGAGGCCCCTGGCAGTGGGATCAGAATCTGTCTGTGGTACATGAAGAAGCTTTTTGGAGCCTAGTACCTATGGTGGGACATCTTACACAGCCTTGATTCAGGAGGAAGTGCTTGAATCTTCCTCATCTGAATGTACCAGGCTCTTCTGACTCCCCATGGGAGTCCTTGCCTTGGAGGAGGTGGGAATGGGGGGTATATTGGGGGTCAGGAGGACAGAGGAGAGGGGCATCTGTGGTTGATATGTAAAATGAACAGAAAATTTCTTAATAATAAAAAAAGGAAAAAAAATGACAGGTGATTCTAGCATGGTACTTGTTTATTCTTTGACATAAAAAGGATAAAATGACTGTTATGACAGATGCTATAATGAGAATAGAAAGTAATTAAAAGCTACTGTTTATATCTTTTATCATAATCAGAATATTCAATTCTATTTAAGATGTTATTTTATTTAATGTTCTGGAAATATTTCTGCTTGGCCTCTACAGAGACTGGCTGATAATTTGTTCTAACATTTCAGAATGTTCATATGAACACAAAGCTGCTATGTAGTTTATAAATGTACCTTTTTCAGTACAGCACACATCAAAAGTAAGCATACATTTTAGAAGTAGAATAAGAGAAACGTTGTTGAAAGACCAATTCTATTTGATACTTGTATGGGTCTTGGATTGTATTGTCCTAGGTTTTCTGATGTCATGTATATAGGTGGCATGAAGGTGAACTGACACTGACTTAGGCACAGTCAGAAGGTCTGAGCCCAGAACTGGTGAGTTAGCTGCATGAGCAAAATCACTTAAGGAGGAATCCTGATAATCTTGACTTAAGTCCCAGAAAGGATGGGCATAAAGCACACATTTGTAATCCCAGCACTCCTATAGCTGGATGGGATGTTCAGGCAGAAGTATGTGGGGCTAGGAAGCTTACAGGCCAATTGCCCTGGACTATGTAGAGCATAGAAACAATAAGTCAAGGTGGAAGGTGAGACCAATTCCTGAAAGCTGTCCTCTGGCCTTCACATGCAAGTTATGGCAGGCTTACACCTGATGTTACACACACACACACACACACACACACATATATATATATATATATATATATATATATATA
>LZPO01029503.1:0-10881 GCA_001675575.1 Neotoma lepida
AATGTGAGAAAGCCTTTGCACTTCACAGTTATCTACAAAGACATAAAAAAACACACAGTGGAGAGAAACCCTACACATGTAATGACTGTGGTAAAGCCTTTGTACATCACAGCTATCTCCAAATACATAAAAGAATACATACTGGAGAGAAACCCTATGAATGCAATCAATGTGGTAAAGCCTTTGTACGTCACAATCATCTTCAAATACATAAAAGAACACATAGTAGATAGAAACCCTATGAATGTAATCAATGTGGCAAAGTCTTTGTACATTGCAGTCATCTTCGAATACATAAAAGAACACATACTAGATAGAAACCCTATGAATGTTGTTAAGCAATGTTGATAACCTTTTGCATGTAGCAATAGTCTTTGAAACACTATAAATGTAATCAGTGTGTAAAAATTTTACACTTCATGGTAGTCTTTAGACAAGAGTAAAACCTTTAGTGTGTAATCAATCTGTTAAATCCTTTGAACATCATTTTAGTCTTTGAGAACCTGAAAGAACTCATACCAAAGCAGATTTGACTATAAAGGATATGGTAAGATCTTTAGCCAACACAGGTATACAAGATTTTTTTTATTTTGGAGAAAAAGATCTGACAAGGGTCAAAAATCTGTGCAAGCATTATGATATACATCTTTATTGTTTGTACCTGAAAACTCATGTGGACAAAATCTTGCTATGAATTTAAGCTATAAGGTAGCCCTTTTAGATTTNACTTTTTTCTTCAACTACATGAAATAATTCATCTGGTGTAAAACTTCATAGATGTGTATTAGTGCCTTTTCTGTTGCTGTAATAAAATGTAATGTCTAAGGTAACTTATAAAATAGTTTAAATGGGCTTATGGTTCCAGANGGATATAGTATCACAATGAACGTGACATAGCAACAAGCGTCAGACATGGTAGGTAAAGCAGGAAGTTCAGAGCTCACCTCCTCAACCTGCAGCATGAAAGAGAAAGAAGGAACTGGAAAGGGTATGTGGATGTAAACTCTCAAGCCAATCCTCAGTGACATATTTCCTCCAGCAGGATAGAATTTCTTAAATCATCCCTATGATACCACCAACCGAGAAGGATTGATTTCTTTGACTTTAACCCTACATGCTTATTTTCTGTTCCTTGAACAAATTCATGATGTAGAAAAACTCCATGGGTAAGCCTTTAGATGCCTAAACATCTGGGTTACAGGAATGAATGCTTACATGAGAAACACATTCTTGAGTGAAAATTTGTTTAATGATTTATATCTTTGTATGGGTATGTGCATGTGCATGCTGGTTCCCAGGATGGTTAGACCCTGTAAGCTTCTTGTAGTAGGAATTACAGGAAATTGTCAAAATTCTGGTCCTTGGTCCTGGGAATGAACCTGCCTTAATTGCTCTGTTATGTCTCTAGCCCTGTAAATATTTTAAAGCCTTCATATATCATCTTTATGTCAGGAAATAGGAAGGAACTCATACACAAGGAAAACCATATTCATATACATGATTTGAGATTGCCTTCACTTTCAAGAAAAAAAGTTTCATCTCTTTTTCATCATAGCCTTGAAGGCAGCCAAATATTTTCTGTGTTCACTCAAGTGCAATGGTAGAGATCACCAATTGTAGTTTGTATTTTGCAATATTAGGAATATGTATTGCACTGTGCTGTATGCATCGCAAACCCATTTAGTGAAGTTTATTTGGTGGTTCATATTTTTCTTCTGTGGCTTCTGTTCATCTGCTATTGTGCTTTCACCTGGTGATAGGTATTTTTCTGCTGTAATGTATAGAATGGAATGCCCATCATCATCAAGGGTCTATCATTGAAATGAATATCAGGTATTGTGTGATCATACTTTTCAAGTAAGGAAATAGGTGGAAGGGTGGTCAGTTGTTTTTCCTGGGTTTGCTTTTCATATATTCACAAATTCCCTTGAGATATTATTGTTTGTTATCCAGCCTAGTTTGTATGTCAGTAAATAGTCAAGGCTACATTTGACCTCTTGATTCTCTTATGTCGTCCTAAGTCCAAGTCCAAGACTAGAGGATGTATCCCCAACATGTCCAGTTTTGTGAACACATTTTAGTAATGTTAATGTTAAAGTGCTTAATAGAAGAGAATATAAGAAACATTAAATACCTCATATGTATATCCAAAGCAGCATTTTCATCCACCTGGAAGAGGTGTGATAAAGTAGGATAATCAGCAATCAACACTATACATCATAACATAACTTGATGGTTTGGTAGTTTGGAAGAAAATGGCCCTCAAAGGGAATGTAGCCATGTTGGAGTTGGTGTACTTTTGTTAGAGAAAGTGTGTCACTATGGAGGTGGCTTTGATGTTTCATACATGCTCATTGAAAAAGAACACTTCCTGTTGCCTTTTAATTAAGATGTAAGGACTCTCAGCTCAGCACCATGTCTGCCTGCATGGTGCTTTGCTTACCACCATGACTATAAAGGACTAAACCTCTGAACTGTAAGTGAGTCACCCTTTAAATGTTTTCTTTATAGGCGTTGCTGTGGTCTTGGTGTCTCTCCACTTCAATGGAAACCTTAACTAAGACAATGTACTATGGACATATATATGTTCTTTGACATTCCATGCTTCTTCATATCCCCATTAGTTATCCATTTGTCACATCATTTTGAAGTACTGCCTAATCAAGTGACATCACCAAAATTTACTTTTTAAAAGCGATTGCTGGTGTGTGTGTGTGTGTGTGTGTGTGTGTGTGTGTGTGTGTGTGTGTAATGTGATTATTGGTTTTTTAGGCCATGACAGATATGTGTTGACTGGAAGACAACCTTTTAGGGTACACGTTTGGCCATGTATATATGATGAACAAAGTCAGGTTGCCAGCCTTGCACACATTTCCCACTGAGCCGGCTAACTGATGCTCAGATATGATTAGTTGATAGATTGCATCAGTAAACTATTGTGTTTTCAGATGGTAAATGTATTGTCAGCTAAGGAGGGAGGAAAACAAGACAATTTGAAAAATTCTGTTTGCAAATGAAAATGATGTACAGTTATCTTTTTTGGAATGTGTTAGTTTATTCTGAAAACTAAACACTTGTTCATTACACTTTCTCAGAAACACAAATGAATGCCAAATAATTAGATCACTGGGTAATGTTGGTTGCTGCTAAGCTTGATGACCTGAGTTTATCTCTGGGAGATCCACATTTTCCCACAAATTTTTCTCATATTTCTACATTTGGGCAGTGGCATATGCACACTCATATACCAGCACATACATGAATAATTTTTAAACCCAAATAAGTGCCATTGAGGTCACTTGCAACCAAATGACTCCCTACATTTCTTCTCTAGAACTCATAGGGAAAGTAGATAATAGACACCTGTAAGTTGTCCTCTTACTGCCACATGCACACTATGGCACAGGTGTATACATTCAAACATAATTCAAACATTTTTAAATGTGTGAAATTTAAAAAGCAAAGAAAATAATCCATTTTTGAGAACATATGGAATGATTTGCCAATTTAAATCATAATTATAGAATATCAAGAAGTATTACTGTTCATCAAAACAATGATGGTTTCTTTTTAAATATTTTATCCTTCCATTCTGATTCAAAGATTAGTCATTCTAAAAACATATCTCAGCTGGGTTTTGTGCACGCCTGTAATTCCAGCACTTAGGAGACAGTGGCAAGTCAATATGTCTGAGTTTTAGGCCACCTTGGTCCTCACAGTGAGTTTCCGGATAGCCATGGCTATGTAGAGATATCCTTTCTCAAAAAAATTCCAAAAAAAAAAGAAAATCTCAAATTATGGAACTTATCCTAATATAATCTGACTGGACTCTCACTAGTTTCAATAAAAACTTTCGTTATCTTTACTTACATCAAGGGAATTGTGTTACCAATGAAAATAAGATGCAATGTGAAGAGTCCATTCAGAGAAGGATAGAAACCCATTGACTCCTGCAAACATCTAGTGGGGACTTTCATCAACTTGAAGTGATAGGAGACAGAAGGAATAATGGGACATCTTTACCTTGTGCATTTTAATGATATATTTGAGAGCTAGAGATTTTGCTCAGGAGTACTGCTTCTCTTGGTACCCAAGTTGTGTTCCTAGCACCCACACAGATGGCACAAGACAACCTGTATTTCTAGATCCAGGAGATCTGATGCATTCTTTTGGCCTCCCAGGGCACCAGATAAGTAAATGATAAAGAGACAGATATATATGTGATTCCATATTGTAAAAAAAGTTTTCATGTATATATTACTTTAAAAAACAAAATTCATTGTGTAAGTTTTGCCAGTGTGTATAACAAGTGCATCCCAGGTATCAGCAGAGGCCACAAGAAGGTGTCTGATTCCCCAAGACTGGAAATACAGACAGTTGTATGCCCATAGAAGTCAGAAGACAACCTGCAAGAGTTGGCTCCCTCCCTCCATGGACTGAACTTAAGTTTTCAGGCTTGGTGGCAGACACCTTTACCAAATGAAGCATTTGATGGCCCAAAAATACTTTCTTACTGCCAACTCAAGCAAAGTAACCAAGCTCATATTTAAATTCAGCACAGAGGCAAGACAAAGTGGACTGCATATACTTAAGATAGGAGTTGGCTAGGCTGGAAACATTAGCACACTTCTTTCAAGTGTCACAACAAGATCTGTATATGGGTAGGGATCCACTTAGTGTGTGTGGATTCCAAAGGCAATAATTAACCCCTTCCAGTATTTAGTTTATTTCCTTTGCAGTATATGCACTTAACAGAAACACAAGCTTTCCTATTCAGCTTTCATTGCTGCTCTTTTCCAATCTTGACTGATAGTTCCATAGGTGTCTTCCAAAGTACAAACAACCTAAGAAAATGCAAATCAAGTGAAAATTCAATCACATCATGTGTAGATGTCTCTCTATTGCCAGGGGCAGGAATGCAAACCTTCTGCCCTTTGACTCATGGCATATCAAGAGGATGCCGTGCTCAATAGCGCTTGATACTGCTTCCTAGTCATAGGAAGTTGCTCCAGGACTCTGTCTTTGTGTGGTTTATTGGCTAAGAGTCAAAAGAATGCATATACGCTAATGTAACAAGACAATTTGACACAAAAACAATACAACTATTAGAAAATAAAAGCCATACACAGAGAAATACCACATATAAATATTATACCAGAGTCCTAGAAATGCATAAAAACAGAGGCAGAGAGAGAGGGTATATGTACTATATGTAGGGCTAAGTGCTGTTTTAAACTGTATGTGAAGTTTGTCTGCATCTTGGCAGCCATTTCCCAAATAGTCACTCAGAGGCTTAGTATTAATTATAAATACTGAGCCAATAACTCAGGCTTGTTACTAACTTCCTCTTACAACTTAAATTAATCTATTTCTATTAATCCATGAGCTGCCCCTCAAGGCTTGTAGCTTTTATGGTTCCTGCAAGTCCTGATTCCTTTCCATCTGTCTTGTGACTCCTCTGACTCTGCCCACCTTCCCAGAATTCTCCTAGTCTGACTTTCCTGCTTCCAACCCAGCTATACGCCAGTCAGTTCTTTTATTAACCAGTGAAAGTAATACATATTTACAGTGTACAAAGATTGTTCCATGGCATTAAAAGACTCAAGAGGAAAGAGTACAAGCAAAATTGACCAAACCTCTACAGATCAGGTTAGTAAGTTGTGTGATCAGATTGAGGTGATATGATAGAGAGAAGCAGAAAACATCAAAGAAAAGCAATTCAGGGAAGGGAAGAGAAAACTTGAGAGATATATACAATTACATGAATGCCAATAGACAGAAAAAAAGCAATCCAAAGCGGAAAAAAGGTGAAACAGTAGGAAATACCCCAACAAATAATTAGATGAGTTTCTCACACCTTAACAGTACTGCAATGTACAGATCAAAATGTTCTCAGAATACCAACAGGAAACAAACAGAAACACAAAGTAAATCACATAGAAATGTAAGCAGCTAAAACAGAAAAGTTAAAAATCTCTCAGGAAGGATAGGATACCGAAAAATAAGGGGGAAAGAATCAGTGGTATCATTTAATGATATTTCTTGTCACAAGATTATATATTTTATTGGAATTTCAAACTCATTGAGGGTTGACAACCAGCAAAGGAGTGAGCTGGAGCTGAACCAATGGCCAGGAGCTAGAGCCTTAAGCACTAGTCACCACCAGCTCCGAGTAAGTACTGAAGGAATAGGGGCTGAGTAGAGGCTATAGTGGGAGTGGCCTGTGTGAGCTGTTCAGTTTCTCAGGACTGGAATGTCAAAAACTAGGAGTGCTTCAAGTTGGATATGTGGTGGTCACTCCTCATCATCAAGAGACCAGGCCTGGCCAGGAGGCTATAGTTTCCCCAGGCACAGGAAGGTTCATCTTAGGCTGGCACTCTAAATTGGGTTCTTCAAACTCCAGACAGTTTTTAGAAAGTGGCTGTAGAAAGGTGATCAGCTCAAATCTCAACCTACTTCCTAGTGTTATGGCTAAAGAAGCTCGATTTTATGCTAGGCATCCATCTTGGTACCCACCAGCCATTTGTCCATGATTCCAGTTTCTGGAGCATAAGTTCCCAGTAACCCTGACTCAGTGACCCCTACCTAAAAATATATATCCCTGACTATCTACTTGTTATGCTATGGCTACTGCTTTTTTAGCTTCTATAACTTACTTATGCACAAACCTAAACATTGTCTTGAGTTGCCTTAACCACTTAACCTGGCAGAATGGAAGTTTTTGCTCGTTTGCATAGATATTGAGGATCTTTGTGTGGCTTTCCTCTTTGAAAGTCCTTCCCCATACCCCTCCTGGATAGCAATCTCAAATTTGGCTCATCGATTATTCATCCTGCTACTCACTACTCACTAAATGTTTTAATTATAATTGGATTGAGTCTATGGTCTTTTCCCAGGAGTCACAAACTTCATAACACTAGCTGCAGCATTTTCTGGGCGTTCATGCAATATGGGGATTGTAGTTGCTGGGAGCCCTCTCTTAATACTTCTCATGCCAGGAAATAGGGAGTTTGCTCTGCTTTCTCTGCAGCTCTTCCTCTTTCCCATTCAAAAGCAGTTTCTTTCCTCTCTTCATTGCAAATCCTGTCTCTGCAGTACAAAGTATGTCCTTCCCCTGCTCCCGTAGCACTCCCAGGAATACAAGGCTGAAACCTCCATTCTTTACTTAGCTCTTTGCCTCTTTAGTAGGTAACAGTTGATCCTATGCTCTTAACTAAATACTCAGGGATTTATCCATTTGGGTCACTAGCTCCTTGAACATCTCTGTGACTTCCCCATTCATATGAGGGCCAGTTTCCTCGGGCTCCATTTTCCAGCTCCTAGGGGATCAAGTCAGTCTCACTCTCTCCCCTGAATGGTGATGATCAGAGGACTCCAGTTCACCATTTTTCTCTCCTAGAAGGCAGCTCCAAGTCAGCAAAATGATTGGGGTCAGATATGATCCTGGCATCTGTACTCACCTTGAGGAAGACAAAGAATTGCAAAGAGCTCACTGCAGTCAGCTTATCTGCAGACAGGTGGAGATGTCTTAGCACTGAGAAGTGCTTACCATTGAGCCTCTGGACTTAGGCTCCAGTACAATTCAGACAAGAAAGAGGCTTCCATGCAATTAAAAATCATTCTTACCAAAACAGGAACAAATACATCACAGATTGGTGTAAGGTGGAACCTGAAAATACACTTTGCAGGTAAAGAGTTCTATTTGAAGGCAAAACAGATTGGTTTTTGAAAAAAAAAATTGGTACTGTATCCTAGCTAAGAGAAAAGTTCATTTGTTTTTTGTTAAGTCCCTGCGAATTAATTCCACTTGCTTTGTGCTAAGTCCCTTCTAATCAAGAGTAAATTCCTGGTCTGATGTAAACTGCTTGTAATCTCCATTCACTTGATGTGTATTCTGCTCTCGTTCCTCCTCTTTTCATTGTATGCTTTTCAATAATGAATAACCACCAAACCTCCCATCCCTGTGTGCACCTTATCTCTCTTATAACCACCAACACTCCCATCCCTGTGTGCACCTTATCTCTCCGATAACCACCAACCCTCCCATCCCTGTGTACACCTTATCTCTCCTATAAGAGGGTCTTTGAGAGGCCAGTGGAGTCTGTTTTCTCAAACCTGGACTTGTGGGGAGACAGCTGACAGTTAGTGTTGAGTGCACCTAAATACAACTTGGACAACTGAGGACTTGGTTCTTTCTTTCTCAGGATTCATGATTAAAATGAGGAGATCTACCACGTGTTCAAGGGCATCTTATGCTACATAATGAACCGGAGACCAATAGGAGCTATGACAGACTGTCTTAAAATTCCAAACAATGGCTTCTGGGGCTCCGTAACTTTCATTTTCTTATGGTATTTCTGCAGAAAGCTTGGTAGCTTCTAGGACCTTATNGAACAAAAGCCATTGCTTATTCTCTGAGTTAAAGGCACTGGTATAGGGGAACAGAAAACCAAAACTCCCCCTCCAAAAACGTATCTGCCATCCTGTTTTGCTGTATTTATTGAGACTGGTGAACTGGCCTTGAACTACTACTCCTCTTTTGCTAGCCTGTGCAGTGCTGGGACTCCAGGCAGGAACTTCATCCTATCATCCTGGGTCACAATAGGCAACTTGCCCTCAGGGGTGGGCTCAGGCCCCAAGTCCCACTGATGATTGAATGTGTTGGTTGAGGCTCTATTTGGAGGCTGGTACTTTCTGGCTTTGGTCTGAAGGGTCTGAAGTGCCTCAAGGGCAACAAACATTGAGGAGCATCTATGAATTGAGGGTCTCCATATACCAGACCTCTGGCTTTGCACAGGACAAGGCCTCACACTGAGCTACTCATGAATAACAGAGGCCGGGCCTTGTGTCCAGTGCTGCACACCTGCCATCCCACAATCTTTGCTCCACTTTACCTCCTCATCTCCCCTTGCCCCGCTCACTTCACATGGACCAGAAAACCTGTTTGACAAAGACTCATAGGGCACCAGATCATGCTCCTTTATTGCAAAGAGGAGAAAATTTAAAGACAAGCAGGTGCCTCACATTCTCAGAATCACACAGCTGCTTGTATGTCACAGGGACCCTATCCAAGCCAAGTCTACTCAGAGCTAGAGTTTGCTTTTTACTCCCCAGAACTGGACAAGAACTATTGTGTCTAGTCCTAGTGGGAAAGTGGTACCTGGTAGTGTTTATTTTTGTATCAGCTTGGCAGTCCTGTGACTCAGCACGGACAGAGAGCTTCAGTTGGCCTGCATCCTTATCATTCACCTGTCCCAGTGATTTGGTAAACATTATGAATGTAGAAGACACAGTTGCTCCTGGCTGACAAAAAACAAAAAAGTAAGTTATCGTGGTTTTAATATATTTAAGATCTAAACTGTTGTGAAGAAAGGAAAATAGTTTTGTGTCCAGAGAAATGCATGTTTTCTTTAGTCCTGCTGTGAATCTTCTCAAGATTTGCCTGTCATCCATCAGGATCTGTTTTGGGACAGAAGGTGGTGTTAAATCAGTTTCCAAGACAGAGAAATGATTTGGAGCCAGGGATAAATTTGAAGGATGGAGGCAAGTCCCACCTTCATCAAAGTATCTCATCCAGAGCTTTATTCTTGCAAACTTCTACTCAATATCAGCATGACCCTATGAAAGTCACCACGGTTATTTTCAAGAGGTAGGGATAGAGTTAAGGAGGATTTGACACACATTTTTTAATAATAGTTTTTGAGATTAAGATATAATTATGTCACTTCCCTTCTTCCTTTTCCTCCCTCCAAATGCTCCCATGAAATTCATGACCTCCCTCTGTAATTATTGATATAAATATGTGTGTGAATATATAAATGCAAACATATACATAAATACAAACTTTTCAGTTCATATAATATTTTTTCTGTGTATATGTGTTCATGGCTGACCACTTAGTATTGGCCAACCAATTGGTGTGCTATTTCCTGGGGAAGATAATTTCTTCCACTCTCAGCATTCATTCCTTACTTGCCTGTAATGCTTTGTCTAGGGTTGAGTCTTTGTGAGCTTTTCCCAGTCCATGTAGTTAACATATCCTTGGTGTTGTCCTTGTTCAGGTCATGGTTTGCAGCCATGTTGGTGAGATTTCACAGATATAACTGTTCAAACATTTCTAGGAGGCACAGTCTCACAGAAAACTCCTCGTTCCTCTGCATCTTGCAATCTTTCTATCCTCTCTTCTGACAACCTGAATTCAAGTCCTAGGACCCAGATGGTGGAAGGAAAGAATTCACTCCAACAAGTTTTCCTCAGACCTCAACATGCATGTTGTAGAATGTGTGCATATGTGGACACCCATATACACATTCTGAATAAACAAATTAATCTAAAACATAAAATCTGTGTAAATAAATCTTTTATAGAAGCTGCTGGACTGATGAAGTGGACTATCTATTTGGACAGGGTGTGGGTTGGAATACCAAATCTGTTTCCTCTCCAGTGGCTTCCAGGATGTTGATTTTCACATGGACTGCTTGTTTTCAAAGCTGGTGTGTGATCTGTGCTATTAACAACAAAAAGGAAGCCTGCCTTCAGGCTTTAAGCAAACTAAAATGACATGATGGTCAAATGGAATGAGTGATCCTGCATTATGTGTAAAGGACATACTTGACATGGTTAGGTGATTATGACAAAGAGGGACTTTAAGTAATTATCAGTGACCTCTAAGATGTTGTAAATAAATGGGATTGAGTCTCTGTTTAAGGAAGGAGTGAGCCTGAATCATAAGAGGAGAAATAGGGTTGGAATCTAATTTAATATGGATTCATCCAGGTTGGGCAAAAGATTTACAGCATACAGGCTATCAGAAAATAGATTAAATGGCTCTGATATGGCGTCTAGCACCATAACAATGACAAACAGTTCCTTAAACTGTGT
>LZPO01029505.1:0-10857 GCA_001675575.1 Neotoma lepida
AAAAACAGCTTTTGTCTTCCACCTCCCTGGCTACTCTTCCCTAGTTTATTTATTCATCCTTCATAATCCTGCGACATCTGTAAATTGTGGTGTCCTAGGCATCTTCAGAGTTTCTTATTATTTGTCTGAACGTACATTTAGNTAGTCAGTCACATGTAATCTTGGAAATTTAGAACACTAAAATCTTTTATAGTTATTCCCCTTAGGAGAAAAGTGCGATTGGATTTCCATTCTCACTAGGGAGACCTTCTAAACCCTAAGCCAGGAGTGTTTCCCAGGGATGTTTAAACTCTGGAAGGTTAGAGAGCCCTGTAGCATGAAATTTTCTTTTTCTAATCTTCAAAATAACAGTATTTCACTTCTTTGAGATAGATAACATCCCTCATGGAAAGGTGGGCTTTAAATTAAATTTTAATTTCATTATAATGAATGTCAATCTCATATTTCCTGGAAGAATATCTTAGTTGAACTCTAACTCCTAATGAACTATATAAATACAACATCAATAAATACTTATTGAGTACAACATTAATATATCTTAAATTTAAGCTCTAATGTATATCTCCACTCTTATAAAATAGCCCTTTCTTCTTTCTCCTTTCCTTTCTGAAAACCTTCTCTGTTTTCAAAAAGTAGTTAGGTGCTTTTTGCATTTTTTTCAGATCCAAAGTTATGAGGATTTTTTTTATTTCTCCACCACTATTTCATCAAGGGAATTGATTTATCTAAATTCACACTTTTATCAGAATCTACACTCCTCATCATTCCAGCCACTAATTTAATTTGTACTATCCACTTCTGTTTCTTAGTTAGAGATTACTGTAATACTGACATTTTTTTTATCCAATTCTATTTCCAGGTTGTATTTGTAATACTTTAAAAATAATCTAAACAGTGTTTTTAAAGTAAGACTTCATCTCGCATCGTAAATGCCATCTAAAAAGCCCATATTAACTTACACGATTTACCTTTGAGTGGACTTTAAAAGTTGATTTTAAAGACTTATTAAGCTTGATATTATTTAAATAAACTTCTTCATCCTGAGGGAAGAAATTAAGGATCAAAGTGTTAAATCACTTGCTCAGGGTCACATAGTATTTTCTATATGTTTTGATTATTATTTTAATTGCTATAACCTAATAAATGACTAGAAGTACAATATGGGAATAAGGATGTATTTTAGCTTATAGTTTGAGGGGACATGATCCATTTTGGCAGGGGAAAGCATGGAATCAGAACCATTAGGTGACTGTTCACATTGCACTCACAGTCAGTTAAACTTCTTTGGAAACTGTCCTCAGAGACACTCCCAAGAGTGTGATTCTCCAATTGCTCTGGAGGCAAATGTAATTCTAATACAATGTCCAAACACTCTAGGAATGTGTCCTACACTCTTGAAATCTGTCCCTATGTTTGTGTGTTGAGGAACCTCTGAAAGTTTGTGAAACTTTTTCACTGTCTGTTTATATTACAATCAGGCATCTTCACAATATTTTTTTTCCTTCAGTTCTTCAGCTAGGTCACAAAAAGTCACAGTTACTGCCTTTATCTTGTTTATTTAAAAATCCAAAACTTGAGTGTATTTTGAAGTACTTCAACACAGTTCCAGAACTTTCATCAAGAATCACATATAAGGTTTTGTTCTAGCAAGTGACTATGTTTGAACATAGAAAAATGCTCTATGTAAGAAAGGATTGTAGTTTCTGTGATTGCAGGTTTTGAGGAGCTTGCTTCAATGATATGAAAGGCTATGGATCATCAAATTAATATCAGTGAAGTTTGCCTGCTATCCTTTTCAAAATAAGGGAACTTTTGAAATAAAGCTAATAGAAAATGAATGTATCCACACAAAAATATGTGTATTTCTTGTCTGACATTTGGTTTAATCCTAGTGAATTGGTAGATAGTTACAAGATGACAATTAGGGTAGTCACCAAACCGATTACAGGAGAAGGTCAGTTCTGGCACCCTCTCCACTATTGCTAGGAGTCTTAGCTGAGGTCATCCTTGTGGACACCTGGGGGGTTTCCCTGGCACCTGATTTCTCCCTAACCCCATAATGGCTCTCTCTATCAAGATACCTCTTTCATTGCTTTCCCTCTCCATCCCTCCCCCAACTCGACCATCCTGTTCCCTCATGTTCATCCCCCCATCCTCGCTTCTCTTCCCCCTCTAGCCTGCAGTTTACCCAGGAGACCTTATCTATTTCCCCTAATTGTCATCATAGAACACTTCATTCAGTAACTGATGGAAGCAGATGTAGAGAGCCAAGCACTGGGCTGAGCTCCTGGAGTACAGTAGAAGAGAGGGAGGAGGGATTATATGAGTAAGGGAGATTGAGATCATGATGGGGAAAAGCACGGAGACAACTGAACCAAGCTCTCGGGAGCTCACAAACTCTGGACTGACAGCTAGGACCTAACTAGGCCCTCTGAATGTGGATGACAGTTGTGTGGCTTGGTCTGTTTGTGGGACCCCTGGCAGTGCGACTAAAATTTATCCCTGGTGCATGAAATGGCTTTTTGGAACCCATTCCCTATGGTGGTTGCTCAACATTGAGGTGGGGGAAGGGGCTTGGTCCTGCCTCAATGTGATATGCCAGACTTTGTTGACTCCCCATGGGAGACTTTACCCTCTGAGGAGTGGATGGGGGCGTGGGTAGGGATGTGGGGGAGAGCAGGAGGAAGGGAGGAAGAGGGACCTGTAGTCAGTATGTAAAATAAAAATTTAAAATAAAAAATAAAAAAATAAATTTGAAAAAAAAAAGAAAGTTACAAGAGAAAACCTATTAATATGTCTTTAAACAAATACTATTTCTTGGATATATTATGCAATATTATGGTGCATATTATAATAATTAGACATACAAATCTTTTGTGGGAATTTTGTTGATTCTGGCATGATACAAGGAAAGCTGAGGGGTCTGACTTTGTGAGAGAGCAGAGGAGGTAGCCTGATCATTGAGGGGGAGTTAAACCGGAGCCTTTAACAGCATCTTTCCATCTTCAATAGTGTGTCCATAGAGGGTCATTTTGTTTGTGATGCTTTGTAGATTTATATTCTCTTCAGTTGTTCCTACTTTCACCTATAACTCTCTATTATATGAGACTACACCACTTAAACACAATGCCCACACAGTATAAAAACTAAAACAACCCAGGAAAATATACCACTGTCTTTGGTTGTTCTGTGCATACCAACGTCATTGTTTCTTCCTTTACTGTTACTACAATCATTCACAATGAATAAAGCACATCCATAGCATTTTATTAAGTTGTTGAGATTAGTTTGAAGTGGACACAATGATTTATTTTATTCCTGAATTTTTTTTTCTTTTCATTTCTAACTTTTTTATGTTTGGAAATATTTTTGGATATGTGATTTTCATAAGCAAATTTCACACGTTACCTGAATGAGAGCTGTTTCTCCAAGCATATATTCAAGTTTATAAACATACACATATTGAGGGACATGGAGATAGATAGATAGATAGATGATAGATGATAGATAGATAGATAAAAAGAGAGAGATTCTATTAATACCTTTAAATTTTAAAAAAGTGTGTGTGTGTGTGTGTGTGTTTGTTTGTTTATGGTGTGTGTATCTATCTGTATTCACTTGTATGTGGGATTATATGTTTGTTAGTGTGCACGTGTAGATGTGTAGATGTATGAGGAGGCCAGAGAATGATACTGGGTATTGTCTTCAATTGCTCTTCACCTTATTTCTGAGGCAGATTCCCTCCCTTGAAACCAGCACTCATTGGTTCAGCTAGCACTGGTTTGCTCTGGGGATTCCCTATCTCTATCTGCCACACAGACAAGACACACACATCAAGCCCAGCATTTAAGTAGTTGCTTGGGATCCAAAGTCCGACACTCATGTTTACTCATTGAGTGTCTCAGCTGACATTCAGGAAATTGCAAAAATAAAAGAGAAAAATCTAAGAAAGTAGACCAATTATCCGAAAATAAAGTATCATTTGTGAAATTCTATCAGAGCAAAAGAAACTAAAACACAAACTAACACCCTGCTTAGCTAAAATAATTTAAGACAAAAAAAGAAAACTAAAAATTCTCTCTCGTGTATCTGTGTGTAAATATTAGATTATAAAGAATTTTATGTTAGTGAAGAAACATAGTTTACAGTGCTGTCTACCTCCACTCTGTTTTAGGGTCCTTTCCTTCGACTTGACTCCCTTTTCTTTTCTGGCAATCATTAATTTTGTTATCACTGACCTGCCTTAGATTTCTTCCCACTGTGTGGCTTCAACATTTAACAAGGTTTTTTTTGTTTTTTTGTTTTTTGTTTTTTGTTTTTAGCATTTCAGGTTCAATGAATTTGTGGAAGTTGCAGTTATGTGCATTTCCAATCTTTTCTTTTGAAAACTGTAAGGAATTGAGGTGGTTACGGGCTGCAGGGCAGCAGTCAGCTATTACAGTTTAAGAAAAAAATAATAATATGGTGTTTGCTGGGCTAAAGGAAGTGACCAGGGAGTACAAAAGCAGGTTTGCACTTGAGTAGAAAAAATATTGATGCCACAAAAGCCCAGTAATGAGAGGACACAGAATAGAGAACACTTCACAGAGTGATATTTAGAGATTAGGTCAGGTTTCAAGTCATTTACTACAAGTCAACTAAATTAAGCAGAAGAGAGAATGCCACAGGGAGAATTCCACAATGTTATCGTTAGGCAAAGGTTGTGCTCAGCAGCCCAAGAGTTCCTTCACAATGTCAGCTCATCTTATGGGGAATATGGAGATCTGCTGTGAATTATAGCTTTATTAAAAAGATATTAATTACAATCTGAGTAATTTTTAATAGACAAAAGTAAAGCCATTCTAGTAGTAAACATGTAAAATGTCAAAAAATGCCTTGGACAAAACAAATGATGTTTGTGTACATTTAAAACACAGAAACCTATTTATATGTATAATAAAAAGTTAAATTAAGTTATAATTCAATTAAATATATCTCCACAACTTGATATTCAAATATGAATGTTGTCTATTGAACATTCATTTGAAAATATGCCTTTCACAAAATAATAAAGAAGACTGAAGCATGTGAGTCATTTTCATAATAATGTACTTTGCTAAAGAAAAACATCTGCTTTCGTGAAGCAAATTCTACTATGCTACTATTGTATTAATTTGAGTTAATATTCTTTATGGTATTTATTTAGGGAGTGTCTTAGTTAGGATTTCTATTGCTGCAACAAAACATCATGATCATAAAGCAAGTTGGGGAGGAAAGGGTTTATTTGGCTTAAACTTCAGCGTTGCTGTTCATCACTGAAGGAAGTCAGGACAGGAACTCAAACAGGGCAAGATCCTGGAAATAGGAGCTGATGCAGAGGCCATGGAGGGGAGCTACTTCCTGGCTTGCTTCCCCTGGCTTGCTCAGCCCAACATTCTGTAGAAACCAGGACCAGCAGACCAGGGATGGCACCACCCACCATGGGCTGGGCCCTCCACCTTTGACCACTAAATGAGAAAATGCCTTACAGCTGGATCTCAAGGAGGCATTTCCTCAGCTTAGGCTCCTTCCTCTGATGACTCTAGTTTGTATCAAGTTGACAGAAAAAAAAAAAATACCTGTCTCTTATACACATCTAGATGTGTATAAGAGACAGAGTAGAGGGAGTTGAACAAAATGTTAGAGAAGTTCAATAAAGAAGCAGTGTCAAGTTGAAAATAAGGAGACTGAGAATGACAGGAACTAGGAAGTGGTACTGTACCAAAGTTTGTTTTAGCTGTTAGGGCTGGGTGCCTTTCAGGTGAAGGGAGAGATCACTGACCTAGGACCGTTTTGAGCATTGATTCTGATGTCTCCTGATTGAAACATAAATGTCCAACAAAACATATTCATTATGAAGATAATATAACATTAATGTAAGAATTAAAATAGCAATAGTATAAGGCTTATGAATTTTAATGACATAAGAGTTCAACTACCTTCAAAATTGGAGTATTTTAACAATTTGTTTTTCCTTGATTTGCCTCATTTTCTTTGCTAGTTAAAAAATGTGTTAGTTTGCCTGACTATTTAATGTTCTTTTCAAACATTAAAAATTTAAGTTCATTGCTGTGTTTGAATAGCTTTGTTATAAACATATATTGACAAGGAAGTTTATATATAAATATGCTTCTCTCGGTTGTATCTAAAAGAGCTGAGCATTTATTTTCTTTTTTGGTCTTAAGTAGAATAAGTGCTTTTGTAAGTTGCGGGTTTTGAATATCCATTGTACATTTCTTCAAGACAAGGATCGTACTCATGCATGTTAATTAGTTGACTTTGAAAATTGGCAGGCTATGAACAATTCATTTTCTTTCCAACTTTAAAAGTGAATGTGAGTTACTGTCTTAGTTGCTGCCTCTGTTCCACCATCATGGACTCTAACCCTCTGTGACCATAGCCCAATTAAACTGTTAGACAAGTTGCCTCGGTCATGGNGCTTCATCACAGCAACAGAAAAGTGGCTCATGCATTCAGCCTTGATAAAATTCTCTGACAAAGCAACTTATTGGAGGATAGTTTATTTTAGCCCACAGTTCCAGGTTATAGGCCTGTGATAAAATTTGCCTCACTCAGTTCTGATTCACACTTAAGCACACATAGATTGTCTCCTGAGTTGGATGTGTTCCATACTCCCAGCGTACTTCGGCACACATCACATACTGACATTGCCGTTATCCTGTGGTCTCCATGGCAGTTCGTGTTTCCATCTCATATAACACCCTCTCAAGCCTGTTTTCAGAAATTTCAACCAGGCCACATAATGCCTGGCCTAGGCTGCTCTTCATGAGCCTCTCAATTGTTCTTCCTGGATGCCTTCAAACTCAGCATCAATGGAGCAGAATGCAAATCTCTGCCTCCAGCTTACTATGAGCCTGGAACACCACCCACCACCAGCCCTCCCTGACCACAGGTTCGTCAGCATCTGGATGACAACCCCAAGGAAACAGTTTACAAGGCAGTTGTTTGCAAGGAGCTTGGGACCACTTGACTTTAGGCCTTCTTCCTTCAAATGAATTTAAATCTCCATAAGTTGGAGCTTCTGAGGGATAGGGAGTTTTCCCCAGGACGTCTGCCTTTTGCCCCAGTGCAACACAGGATGGATTTTTTTTTCTCCGTGATTTTTATCTCAGCAATCACAAATCTGCCTCAGCACCAGCCTGAATGCTCTCCTTTTCTGAAATGTCCTCTGCCAAATAGCTAGTCCATCCCTGTTCAATTCAATTACACTCAAGTTTTCAGGATATTGGCAGAATGGAGCCAGAGTCTTGTCCAAAATGTCACATGAATGTCAAAGGACCCTAGTTCAATTACTGGNAAGAGTCCTGTTCCTCTCTGAAACTTTAAGAGCCCAGCGGCTAGTCCAACATTCTTGACTTCCAGCTCCCACAGGAAATGCCCACTAAGCTTTCCTTACATAAGTCAATGGCTTTCCTTGCCTAAAGCTCCAGACTTTCCGTCATTCCTTCCATAAAGCAGTCCCAATGCTCCTAGAGCTGCATGAACCAGGTTAGCACAGCAGTGGCCCAGCTTTTGATACTAAATCTGTCTTCATTTCTTTTTGTATCATTGTGNTAGAAAACCCTGACAAAGTAACCTAATGGAGAGAGGATTTACATTATCTCAGTTACAGATAACAATCCATTATGCTAAGGAAGTCAAATTATCAAGAGTTTGAAACAAGTGGTCACGTGACGTTCACAGCCATAAGAGAGGAAGAATGCATATAATAAGTTAATGGTCAGCTATTTTCTATAGTTACACAGTCCAAGTCCCACCTACTCTCAGGATGGACCATTCTTTAGCAATCAATGCAATCAAGAGAATTCCTCATGGGTATGACCAGAAGTCAATCTCTCAGATGATATTGTATTCCATAAAGCTGATAACAACTACTGTAGGATAATCTAAAGCAAAGTTGAAAATTGAAACTGTGAGTATCTTACCAATTGATTACATATGTTTACATGAGCAATCCTAATTTTTCTGGTTTGGGATAGGATCTCACTATGTAGTTCTGGCTGGATTAGAATTCACCATGTAGACCAAGCTGGCCTCAAACTCACAGAGCCTCTGCATCCTGAGTACTGGGATTAAAGGCATACATGTACCACTACTTGTGATGGATTCAATATATTTTGGATTTACCAAGTGATTATAACTGTTTAAGTGAGGGATTCTTGATAAAATACAGATGAAAAGAGGCATAATTACATTAGAATGCTGTCTCTTAATTCAATGTTCATCAAAGAGATAAGTGGAAATATAAGAAAAGTTGAGTTTTGAATAGACAACCGCATAGTTTTCAAGAGTGCAGTTCCTACAGAAAGACTCAAAGGATTGTGGAGTGTTTGAGAGTATTACTGTTTCAAAACTCAAAGTAAAGTAAAATATAGTAAGTGTTATTTAGGAAAGTATGCTTAACTATTAGCAATACAGGACATCTTTCAAAGTATGCAATGAAATTATTATGGACTCATAAATGATTGATCATGTACAAATGGTATGGATTACAACATTCAAGGCCTTAAAAATATTTTAAATATAGGTAAATTTGTTTCATCATAGAAATTTCTACAAATATTTTTAGGAGGGTTTTTCATTTGTTATTAATGCAGCAAACCTGGGGATCAAGGCCAGCCTTGGCAAATGCTAGGGAAGACACTCTCTTCCTGATCTCCAGCCATGACTTTTAAGTAGCTTCTGATTGAGTGTTAGGAAGATATGCTTCAAGTTCAGAATGCATTTGAGATAAGTATATACTACTTCAAGCACTACATTTTATCCTTTAGCTCCTATAAGTAACAAAGCAATAAAGGGAAAGATATGAACAGTAAATTTGTTGTCATATCCCAGGTACTGTCATGTTAGATATATAGCTGATACATATGCCATCAGCTTTTGTTATTTAGTTGATATCAAATTTTGAATTTTGTATGAATGTATGAGTGAATCATAGAGGCAATCACTAGATATAATTGAAAGGCTTTATAACCCTCAACTAATAAGGTAAAGGGAATTTTTTTTGCTGAGGTTTGAAGTCCTAACACTTGAAGTGACACTGGTTCAACCTGAAAGCAATTACAGAGAATATTTGAAAAAAATTGGAATATTTTCAAAATTCCAATATTAAGTCCAACTAGACAGCAGAGTATAAAAATGAAACTCTAACCTAGCACTAGGAAAAGTTTACAAAAATTTATACTTAAGTCTACAGAATTTGTAGTAATTTTTCCTGAAGCATGTTGTATTACTAAAAGTAGATATGCTTGACATAAAAGAAAACAAGAAATCACAAAGAGAATGTATAGCTGCCTAGAGACTATACAATCAGACATCCACACAAATCCATGTAGGCACATGCATAGAGATAGACAGACAGACAGAAAAAAATGAGGTCACATCTTTATGAAAATATTAGAAATGTATACAGGACACTAAAACTAAAAACAGTGCAATGCAATCCATGGAAAGAATTTTCACAAGGAGAAAATAGTCAACTTCATCAAATGAGCCGGCACCATCTGGGTATAAAGTGTGAACTGTAACCTCCCCTCCCTCTAAGTCTGAACCAGCANTCGACTAATCTTATTAAATTGACCTTTGGGTTCAGATGTAATTTGGTAACTGGGAAAACGATTTTCCTTTGGGGACATTTAACTGATAAAGTGCACTTCCTTTACTGTACCTAATCATCTTTACATGCTTATAAGCTTCCAGTCCCTCTTTTTCTACATTGGAACTCGTGGACTGCTTTTTAAGCAGTATTTAATAGTAATGGCACTAAAATCCTGGGCTCACAGACATGCACACTCACTTACAAGTACACAGCCAGATAGACTCAGAAATACATTTTCTAAATGTGTATTACCCATATTTGATCCAGCATTACTGTATCAATGCATCATATCCCTATGGAATAGATGGTAATGCTCCCCTCAATTTAGAGGGAAGACAAGCCTATCTTAAACAAACCCTACTCCCTCTTCCAAAGCTGCATGCTCTACTGATGGCATCTCCCTGTCCTCTCCACGACTCATGTCAGTCTTTCCTGTCACTTTATAAATGCTGTTGTTTTGATTACCTTGAGATGATCTTCCTCCTTCTGTCTTGTTAGTTTGTTGCTTTTCTTTCTCACTGCATTTCAACTTTTTCACCTCTCATTATCCCTTTTCTGTCAGTCTCCTTGAGCTGCGTTCTGCTTTCTCAATTCCCACAACAGTAATCCTCTTGTATTTTTGGTCTGCTGATTTTGGATGCTTTCTCTGACTTTGTGTCTGGCTTACTATTCTGTTTTATGTATCTACAGTGCACATTTTAAAATCATGCCACTTTTTAAATATTGCATCAGGTTGGAAGCTTACCACAGAATATTATATTAGCAGTTTTCCTCGTTCCATTTTACTATTCAGTGCACTCTCTTTATATCCTTCACCCTACTTTTTTTCTGGCATTTTAGTGCTCTGAGTCCTCAGTCTTTATACAGCACCAATGAATCAACAGCCTTTATTGTACCTAGGCAATTTGCTGTGGTCACTAGTGAATTGTCTTTCTGGTCACTCCAGGGAAAGACTATCTATTCTATTTTTTTATTACTTCTTGTTTCGACTGAAGAAAAATCACCCCATGTAGAAAGTGATACAAAAATAAACCCCAGATTTATTACAAGATTAGAAGTGGCAATTCCCCACCCTTTTATTACAGATTTTTAATGTCATTGGGGAAATTAAAAAATAGCTATAACTTCTAATTCATATTACTTTTTGTGCACTAAAAGCTGTGTCATGACATCAAGGCATGAAAATATTAAAATCACTGACCTATTTGAAGTCATTTTTT
>LZPO01029506.1:0-10845 GCA_001675575.1 Neotoma lepida
GGGGTACTGTCTATCTTATTAGTAATACTTTATAGAAGCTGTTGTTTACAACAATGACATCAAAATAGCCTTCCTTAGTAGCAGTAATAGTTTGTTTTGATAGAGCCTCACAATGTATCAAGGTGGTGTACAATTAATGTTCCTTCTGCCTCAGTCTCCTGGACGCTAGAATATATGTAGATTAGATATCAACATACTGGGATTTTTGTCTTCCAGCTCAGAATTTTGTAAAGGCAATTGAAAGATGAGGAAGAAAAACAACTGTTAGACATCTCTAACCATCCACGGTTGATAGACACGTTTTCTTACTGAAGCTAACATGAATATCAGGACTTCCATATGATTCCCTAGCCTACTTTTTCCTCACTGTGGCCTTATAATAAGAGTCTTCCCTTTCCTTTCCAGAAAGCCTTTAAAACATTTTTATGTTTTATTTCCAAGTCTGCAGTTGATTAAAAATAGAACCGTAGGCCTACGTATATACCAGCCTTATTCCCTCTATACATTGCCCACAATCAGCTGAATCTTCTGGAACTCTCCATCTGTGTGTCACTGTGGCTTTCTGTCTCTCAACATACCGCCTTTACTGGGAGCTCATTTAGTTCTGGAAAGTGCTAGCTGAAGGCCTCAGTACACTGCTGTTGCTCCAATCTGCCTCCCATCTTTTACTTAGCTTCTTCACACCCTTCTGGAAATGGGAATGATTTCACAGTCCCTGGATGTTTTCATAAAAAGTAACTTTCAGATCAGTAGGAAACTAACTATAAAGAAAAGTAACAGTCTGTTCTGATGGCAGACACTCTTCACCAATGTTTTTAAGACTGTGGTTCAAGAATGTGATTTCTGAATGTGCACCGAACTTTTAGTCATGACTGCAACTTATAATTGGTGTTTTGGATTTCTGATTTAAAGACATTTCTTATTTTGATTTGTGCTAAAAATTAATTTGAAAGTCACCAATTTCATATACAATGCTAGAGGTTTTCCAAAGTATGCTAGAAGATTCACCATTAATATTTTCATGCTCACTCTCATCTATGTCTGTGTTGGAATTAGGAGCTGAGCAAACATAAAGGTTTGGAAGGGAATATGCATATGTTATTAATGGCTAACCTACTTCTGTTCTGAGGAACAGCTTGGCACATGAGCAGAACTTACTCTTTTGAACCTGATACATTTGGTTTCTGTTCTAGTTTGCTTTCTATTGCTATTATGAAATAGAGACCAAACGCAGTATCTGGTGGTAAAGTAAATTGTGTGCTTTCTGTCCAGTGTGTGGGACTCACAATCTTCCAGCCCTCCCAAAGATCTTGGGCAACTCTACTTTTCCAGCTCTATGAGCCACAGCATACACAGCTTATCTCATAGGCTCAGGCCAACTCCACTAACACTCCTGCCACTGTCCTTGACATCATCCTACCGCCCTGACATTTCTATGACAAAGAAAAAAAACTGATATGTGGACCAACGAAATCGAATTGAAGACCCTGACATTAATCCGCAGATCTAAGGATACCTGATTTTTGACAAAGAAGCCAAAACTGTACAATTGAAAAAAAGAAAGTATCTTCAACAAGTGGTGCTGGCATAACTGGATGTCAATATGTAGAAGATCCATATCTATCGCCATGCACAAAACTCAAGTCTAAGTGGATCAAAGACCTCAACATAAATCCAGTTACACTAAACTTGATAAAAGAGAAAGTAGGAAGTAGCCTTGAACACATTGGCACAGGAGAACACTTCCTAAATATAACACCAGTAACATAGACACTGAGACAAACAATTAATAAGTGGGACTTCCTGAAACTGTTTTGGCTTTTTTTAAGGGAGAGAAAGAACATGAAGTTGGGTGGGTAGAGATGTAAGGGAGTGTCTGGGAGGCATTAGGATAGGGAAAATAATAAGATAAAATTATTGTATGAAATTCTCAAAAAATACTTTTAAAAACATGAGATACTTAGGGAATTGGAAATACATACTCTGAAACTGAAGCAAGGAGATATTGTGATCTCCTCTATGACCTTAAAAAACAGCCGTGAGGGAAGATGTAATTGACCCCTGTAGAGGTCAAAACAACAAAATCTAACAACAAGGAGAATCAGGTGGGTATAAAAGTGAATTTTATTTTAATTTATTTGTTGAACTTTGTAAGTATTATACCAAGTTAAAGAGCCAGGATGAAAAAGCACACATATTCTCTGATTTTGTTTTATGAAATGACCAGTGCATGTGTGTCTATAGATTAGCACTTGCTTAGAAAAGAAGGGGCAATATTGATGAAGTATAACAAAATGGAATAAGACTCTTTTGTGAGATAGTAAAAGTTGTATAAAATTGATGGTGGTGATAGTGACAGAACCCTGTGAGTAGATTGTAAGCCATTGGATTGTGCTTTGAATTAGTTAATCCTATAGCATATGAATTTACTTTCATAAAATCAAAAGCAGTAGGAGTTCAATATATGGAAAGGCAACAAAAGCCTTGGAACATTAACATTATCCTAGGTTGGTGACTTTTCTGGAGAGTGTGATGGCCTCGGTAATAGCGGGTGAAAGCTGATGCTGGGCAGATGTCACCATGGTTATTTCTTAAGCTTCTGCTGAATATTTTCCCCATTATTTATCCCTTGATTATATTTGAAGAATATCGCCCCTCTTAGGAATTATTGTTTGTTATCCTGAATTGGCTTTCTCTATTTATGACAAAAATAAATAGTTCATCAACTAACACAAAACAGTTTGGTAATGTGTAATATCAAATGCTTACAAAGACACGCTGTACATGAAAGATACATTTGTACTAAAGAACAGAAAAAATGAAGATAAATGTCTCATTTTGCTTCAAATTTTCCCTCATCACCATAATTAATAATTAATAGTGAAATACTTAATGCCCAGGAGATAACTAACTTTCTTACAAAAATAGTCAGTTAGAAATGGGAAATGAGCACACAGGCACAGTTGGTAGAGTATCCAAATTATTCAATGTTTTAACAAAAACAATTTTGGCAGTAAGGAGGATATACTGCAAAAGGAATTTGAGTTTAATTTATGTTTATCTAATGTTGATTATGTATAAGATACAAAATGAAATGTTTCACCACAAGCTGACACAGAGTTTGGTGACATACAATACAAGTATTTCAGTTGGAGATATTCTTATGACATGTGGGTAGAACAGACCACAAAAATCACTGCTTTCTGCAATGCATGAATAATGAAAACTTGCCTCTTTTTGACACCTATGCCATGTGGAGTCTAATCTGTAAGGAAGCTGATAACGGAAACCAAAACAAGAAATAGGATGTATCTGGTTTGGCATTTGTTATCTTCATAAAGAGGAATCTCATTGTGTGTCACTTCCTAGGTTGTTTTATCTTCAATTACAGTGAATTATGCTCCACATCCTCAAAGTCAGGCAAACCACAGGGAAAAGAAATGAAATACTGTTTCTTCATAAAATATTAGTTATGGTAATTTCTGAATCACAGAGAACTGCTTATTCTGTAGCTAACTGTAATACTAACGTAAGTGCAGACAGAGACTGTGAGGTCTGAACAGAGAGACCCTAATCTGTTATTATCTCATGGTGAGCAAGCCACTAACCAAGACATTTCATGAACGTTGGAGAGCCTCTCTTGACTACATAGTCTCATCTCTGTAACATGTTTTAAAGATCTAGAAGCCTATAATTCTTTGATACCACACTGGATTTTTTGAAAACTAATAAAGACAAGAAAATGAACATCGCTTTCTATCACATGTTAATTAAGTTCCTTTTATAATCAAGTTTACCTACTAACAGTGTTAAGTATAATGTTTTTAAGCCAATAAAATGAAATAATAATTGGAGTCATTTCAGGTATCATTGTTAAGACAGCTGTTATATATGTAATACACATCTGTATCTAATAAGGAAAGCCTTATACCAAAGACATTAGCACTGACACATCACCTGTGAATGTGCGAGATAAAACTAGTTTACTCCTGTGTTTCAACCATATATTCAAGTCTGTAATATGAACATTTTCTAAATATCTCCTTTCAGGATTAGGGAAGGATTTTTTTCCCATTTCCATTTCATGAGTATTTCTCTTGAGAGACAAAAACCTACATTAACAATAACACATAATATCTGAGCTGACTCGCGCTGAGTGTTTCTGTTGTTCAAGTTGTAGTTCCTTGATTTGTATGAGCTAATAGGTTTAAACAATTCCTCAAGATGTTCAAACATATATTCCATATATAATGTGATGTGTATCACAAAGAAAATCATATTCAAAAGTATGAACACATGAGTGGCTTGCCTCATCTAATTAACTAATCAGGTTATGGATTTTAGTTTTGCTTTAATAATGGAACATATATAGTTTCATCTGTGAGCTTAAATCCAAAGAATTTAACAAATACATGGGACTGCTATACTCTGAGCTAGGTTCTAGACACAGGCAGACTATTTAAATACCAGTGCCTGAGCTTTCCTTAGACTGACTGTTAAATACAGGAATGAATTTCCACTCTTAATTTTTACAAGGGTTCTCAGTAGGCCAACAGATGACTTTTATCTCTCAGTACTATTTACTCTTTATATACCTTGAATTTCAATGATATTTCAGTTTCTTTTAATAGCTTTGGAATGTCTTACTATTGGGGGGGAAGCCAAGTTATTTGTTGTACTCAGAGATGGCATCACAGAGATTTCATCTTTCATGCTTGACCCGGGAGCTGAAAGAGTGACCTTAAACAGATATCTACAAAATTGCTACCTAGATTTGAATTACATTTTTTTAATGAAAACATATAAAACTCTTACTTCAATTTTCCTGATTCCATGCATGATCCAGGCAGCCTTTGTGATGGCTAGGCAAACTGGAGCTAACTGAAGGAAGGTAAGTGATAGGCAGAATGTGGAAGTCCTACAACTCCCTTATTTCTCTAAGACAGAACCAAATCATCTAAAACATCTGCTAGCCACATTGCTTCATCCTGATTTTACCCATTGTGTCCCTGAAAGACAGCTATGACAATGGTGCATTAGAAAGCTAAAATATTATCAAATGACCTATTAACATGCAGTTATGAGTATATTGGCAGCCATGGTAGATGCTAGTATGGAACACTGGTACCCAAATATGAAGCTTTACTCAATTGATGACTAAGTGTGGCCAATGGATATGTCATGAATCTTCTGTTGCTTTCTTCATTTTTTAATAGAAAGAATTGTGTGAACTTGGAACTGTGTTCCAAGGTCAATTTTATATTTGCATAATTTTTTACAGCTTGAAAGATAATTGTTAATCATGCTATTAGTTCACATAATTCTGCAACTTATGTAATTCTTATTTTACAAATAATTACACTGAAGCCTTCTCCATGACAATCATGTTAAAAACATGTGATTTATGCTCCTTCCCAACTATTCAACTGCTTCTGAGCCCTGCTGTGGCCATTCTAACAATTTTAGTATTTAAGTGAATTAAGGTATTTCACAATATTCTTTGTTCAATTTGTATCTAAGGGCAGAGAAACTATGTAGATTTCAATAACAAAAAATCTATAACTGATTGAATATTGACTAGGGCATATACCATCTTAAGTGTAACATACTCTGATTCGACTATCATTCAGCTGGTACTAATGTTACCCTTAATGTGAGAAACAAGAATATTTTTAAATACTATATGATTAGTAAATGGCAGAACCATGTTTAGAACTTAGAAATGACAACAAAACTAACATTCTCTAAAGTATAACTCACTGTCATTCCTTTTCAATCAAATAGACAAGGTTGTGAAAAGGCATCTATATCTCAATTCAGTGGTAGAGTCAGCAGGTATGTTCAATAAGACACCTGACACCTCAGGTACTTCCTCTTATAATTGGCATGCTCAAAAATTACCATATCCATCTCTGAGCTTAAGTTGTTCTCATAGCATGCCCCTCAGCTGATGCTCAAGGCATTGCCCTGCAGTCTAAGTAAAATAAAAACATTAGAAATATATCCATGTTCTTCTAGGCTAAAAGGAAGACATTTAATTTCTCTCCTCAGGAGACCAAACTGCAAGTGCACAAACTAATTAACCATTAGCAGCTTAAGGAGGAGACGAGGGAGACATGCACAATTATATCTTCCAAGAAGACTCAGAGGGCTGCTTCCTTCCTCTTACAAAACAGCAGAAGAAAGTCAGAAGAACTGAAAAGCCCGAATCTCACTGGAATGAAGGAGAATAATCCTTACATGTATATATTGGCACAAAAGGAGACAAAACAGTCATTTAAATCTCTCTCTCGCTTGGGACTTTGAAAGATAAACAGAAAAACAACTTTAATTTGTATTATATCAGAGTATGAAAGCTTATATTTTAAAAATCACACAAGTATTAAATTGTGTCCTAACCACATTTTGGTAGAATTGATGTTGCAAATTATTTTTCTAAACTGAATAATCTTTCCACTGGTCCCTGCCATAGAACCCTCAGTGAAGATGCTGGCATTGCTAGAGTTTCCATGGTATTTACAGTTTGGAACTCAGAGATTCTCCAGTTTATGCTTTTCTTGTAAAAGAGACTAAAGAATGATATTTTGTATGAGTTCCCACTGTACATAATTGTGTACAGTGTAAAAAACAAGCAGTATTTTAAATATTTTTGTTTAGTCTGAGGGCTTTATATGCTTATGATCCAACAAAACCATCCCTGTTCTAATTGGTTTCATTCTGAAAATTGTAACTGCTAAACATGGATGAGTTAACATATGATGTGAGGTGTGACTACAGCAGTCAGCTGAAATGACCTTTTTGCCCTGTAACCCCCATAGAGCTATTTTCCCCATAGTAATGACCGTATTCAATATCATCACTGTCATGGCTTCTCGGGCTTTCCCAGCTTTATGCTTAGTCCCACTTCCCTGAATGGATCTTACTCCAAATCTACTACTTCATTTATTGTATATTCAATGTCCACACTTTCTTAAGAGTTGTTTGTGTCAAATAAAACATCTCTCATGCTAAGGACCTACCTTCATTAAAGCAAATTTGTGCTCTGTGTCAAACTAATGTAAAAATGAGGTCCTGATGGATTAATGATGGCCTCTAATTTTCTCCATTATCTGACTTTTACATATCTGTATTTTATGGCTATAAAACAATAAATGATTACATGTCCCTTCAATATCAGAAAGTTCAGAAAACACTCTGGTAGATAGTCTAATTGTTAGACATTTTTTAAAATAATACATAGCTAATCACATAAGTCTATGGGCACAATTTTGATGTATGATGGTGATACTGTAGACCAGTAGTTCTCAATCTTCCTAATGTTGTTACCCTTTAATACAGTTCCTCGTATTTTGGTGACCCCTAAACATAAAATTATTTCACTGCTACTCCATAACTGTAATTTTGCTACTGTTATGAATCATAATGTAAATATCCAATATAAAGGATATCTGATATGTGACCTCCAAAGGGGTTGCCACACACAGGTTGAGAACCACTGCTGTAGACTGTTGGCAATATAGCACATTTATTTTAAGAATAGCATCATCTGTATGGAAATATACAACCTTACCAGGAAAAGAAAATGATCTGTGGTTTACTAAGCATCTTTTACCTCGTTTTGTCTAATGCCACACAAGAAGGAAGTAGCGAAATCTGTGATCTTTTAAATTTATTTTAGATTTACTTATTTTTATCATAGTGTTTAAGTATTTTGGCTGCATGTATGTATGTGCACCACATGTACACAGTGAGGGTGGAGGTCAGAAGTGGATGTTGTATTCTCTGGAATTGAAGTTGCAAATGTTTGTAAATCACTATGTGAGTTATGAGAACTAGGGTCCTCTGTAATACCATCATGAGCCACCTCTCCAGGTCCGAAGACTGATCTTGACATGGGCACACAGTAGCCTCCCACAGCAAGAACTAACTCCACCTGGAACAAGCACTACAGATCTATATTCTGTTCTTTTAGTTTTCTTGTATTGTACAGCTGGGATTAAATGAATATTATTCTGAACCAGGCATACAAGAGCAGTATGTTTCATCTTATAACTGTGTAGGCTGCTCAAAGTGAATTAAATGGACAATTTGTAAATACTGAAGCTTCTTCTTTATTGTTTATTTTTAATCCTAGCCCTGGATGGTTCATATATTACTGTGATTTTAGCCTGTCTCTTCCTGGTACATACTCAATTTACATCCCTGGTATTTTCTGCATTACCTCTATCCTACATTTTTTCTATTACTTTAAATAATCATTCTGATATGCTTCCTTACTGAATTGTTTCTTGCTCTGAGCTCACTATCCTTGGACCATATCCTGTCTCATCCAAGTTTGGGACCTTGGTGCTGCCCTTCAGTTTCCCTCTTCTTACACATCTAACCTGTCACCTCTATGAACATCATCTAATGTTCATTTCAAATGATCCTTCATTTCTACTACATTAATTTATTTCAATAATTTTGCTTCTGATTTTTAATCTCATAAATCCATACAAATTCATTTTCTTTGTAAAACATTATCAACAAACCTGGAATTATTTTACTCATCCAAATTCTAGTTTTCTGGCTTACAGCTGTTGCTATAAGTTTTATGATAGATTCTTCAATTTATTAAAAAATTACTTGTACCATATATTTTGTACCAAACAAATAGAATTATTATGTATGACTATGCATATGTTTAATATAAATTATTTTTAGTGTATATTTCTGCAACTTACTTTTCCCATACATACTGTTATTATGCATATGAATTCTTCAGTCCATACTTGCATATATCAAATGAACATGGTGTACATTACATAAGCTCCTTTCCTTTCTTAATGCATGTGTTACTAAGTTTGTTCTTTTTTTCTATTACAATAACATCAATACTCTTGTATAAATATTCTTGTACTTAGTATTTTGTTATCTAAGACTTAATTGTGGGTTGCGTGCTATGGATAGTTTTAGTTTTCATACTGCTTATACAAAGCTTATGCTAATACTCTGTAGTTTTGAGCATTTTAATATGACTTCATATGTTCCCTCAATGTCTATGTCTATCAGTCCCTATTCCTACCCCTACTCACACTTTTCTCAGCCTGATTGGTGAATAGTATGCCATTGTGATTACTTTCATTTTTCTTACTAGGTTTAGCATTGACCATCTTCTTTTTGTACTTCTGTTGCTTTGTGTATCTTCTACTTTGCCATATTTGTTATATTAGTTAAGGAAATTACTAGCTCTTTTCCTGTACTATGTGCTGCAAATGTCTTCTCTAGGTGGAGACTAGGTAAACCTCTCCACCCAAGGTCCATGCTGTAGCTGTAACCTACATGGAGTTACAAATCAGGGTAGATGTGAAGGCCAAGATGGAGATGGTTAAAGAGAGGGCTCGAGGACTCAGAAAAAAAGGCCTTTTTGTTTGAGGCAGAAATTCACAGAAAGGATTCTACACTTTTAAGCCAGCACTGTGCAACATCTCTGGCTTTGATCACCAGCCCATAGAACTCACTGAATGGAAAGAGATTGAAAGATTAAGCAATCGAGAGCTATGATTGCAGAAAATCACCAGGTCTATTAAACTCCTTGGGTCTTCCATTACATACTTAGTGGCATTTTCTCATCCCCAAATTACAAGAGAAAGGAGGCAGACAGGTGTATGTCACCCTTCTCTGCTAGTCCCAGGAGCATCTTCTGTAATGCTTGTCCAATGAAAGGCAATGGATAAGAAAGTTTCTCTTACACCAGTGGCCATGTGGTTGAATGAATTTGAAACTCACTAACTGCAAGGGCAGGGAGTCAATAATGGCATTGGCCTCATAGACTTAACGGTGCAAGGATACAGAAAGACTCCGAATTGGTATCTTCATTAAAAACTGAATACTAGTCACACATACTCAACTGCTTTGTCATCTACACTCCGTGTTAATGTTCTTCCCCTTCCAACCTGTATCTTTCTTAGACTTCCCCCATCAGGACATTTCTAGCTCAGGCCAGAATCTTGTCACTATTTTTTGTATTAGTAGTTCATCTCTTTTGCTGAAAACTGTAGCTTATCCATTATTAGAACTATCCACAATAAATTAATTGGATCACCTCTTGCTGTGCCCTTTAATATCACTCCAGTAAGAATACTGTCTTCTCTCCTTTGGCTCACTGAAGCAGGCTCCATCCTGGCTGATGCACTCCTGTCTTCGTTCCTCATTCCTAATACAGTATCTACAATGAGCCACAAAGAGCATGGGCTAGATAAAGGTAACCTTCTCCCTATAGATCTTGCAAAGTTTCTGTAAGAAAGAAAAGGTAGACAAGGAAACATAAGATTGCCTCATTGTCTGTCTAACTGCAATGCCCACCATTTCCTTTCCTTACCTCACTTACCTTCAACTATGCTACCTCCTTGGTGGCATGCTCCCTACACAGAGCTTTAAGATGGCAACTCTTTATTGCATACTATCATCACAATGAAACTTCCAGCCAATCTGTCTCAAATATCCACCTTCTTACGTATGTACCTTATCACCATCCCAATACCCCAATACATTTTGTAATATTTAACTCATTCTCATTTTAAGCTTTTTAATTGTTTGTTTCTTCCTGTAAGAATGTAGACTCTAAGGGGTGAGGTGATATTTGTGTATGCTCTAAGAAATAGTTTATCTGAAGATCAGAGGGCAAAGCTAGCCACTAGTTAGCCATAGAGGCCAGGCAATGGTGGCACACACCTTTAATCCCAGCATTTGGGATCTCATATCTTTGCTCCCAGTACTTGGGAGGCACACAAGCCTTTAATTCCAGCACTAGGGAGGTTGAGACAGGAAGTGATAAGGCTGGTCAGAGAAAAGGATTATAAGGCA
>LZPO01029507.1:0-10838 GCA_001675575.1 Neotoma lepida
CACACACACACACACACACACACACACACACACACACATCCTTCTCTTGGAATCATGTAACATGTAAGCAGGATTAAGTATTTTATTCACTAGCAAAGCATATGCCTTGTTACTCTCTATTACAACAGTGTGCTGGCTAGTTTTGGTAACTTGACACAAGCTAGAGTCATCAGAGTGGAGGGAGCGCCTCAATTGAGAAAATATCTCCATGAGATTGAGCTATAGGCAAGCCTTTGGACATTTTCTTAGTTAATGATTGATGTAAGAGGGCCCAGCCCATTGTGGGCGGTGCCATCCTTGGGCTAGTAGTTCTAAGTTCTTTAAAAAAGCAGACTGAGCAAGCCATGGGAAGCAAGTATGCAGCACCCCTAACATGACCTCTGTATTAGCTCTTGCCTTCAGGTTCCAGCCCTGCCTGAGTCCCTATCCTGACTTCTTTTAGTGATGCACTAAGATGTGGAAGTGTAAGGCACATAAACCCTTCTCTGCCCAACTTTTGGTCATGGTGTTTCATTATGGCAATAGTATCCCTAACCAGGATAGACAGTAACATTTTAAAACACAATTCCCAGCCCTTCTTATTAATACAATGATACTCTTTTTTAGATTGAAGAATTTTTGTATTTTTCTGAGACAATGTAACTGGCTGGCCTATATACCAGGCTGGCCTCCAATTCACAGAGATCCTGAATGCTAATATTAAAGGCAAGCACTACTAGGCCTTGCTAGGACTGAAGAGTTTTAATGATTAAATTTCAGTTATGCACTTTGAACCTATTCAAGCTTATGACAGACATGTACTCATAACTGTTGATATTCTTCCTGTAAATTTCAAGGACACCCTAGATTATTCACATACATAAAAATGCAAAGTATTAGTTATAATAATTACAATAAATTTCTTACCTCAAAAGCCCATTCTTTTTCTTCTTCCCCATCCAAGAACAAACGTGTTTCCTTATAAACCTGGCCTATATCCAAGTTTAATGGAGATACATCAAATTCAAGCCGTTGCATTTCAAATCCCAATCCAACACCAATGGCTTTTATGAAGCTTTCTTTCAATGCCTACAAGAGAAAGAGACATTTTTCCCTTAAAGTATTCAATAGTTAAAACTTTTCCTAACATTTATAGATATAATACATTTGCATTTCTAACTATGTTTTTATAATTTTTTTCTTTGCTTTGTTCATTATAACAACATTGGAAACAACTCATGCTAGTAGTATTCAAGTAAATCATTTAAGATTTCTCAAATGTAACCTATAATGACCAAAGAGTACCATTCTCAAGAGGTTCTTAAGAGAATTAACTAAACTATAAAGACACTGAAATGACATCTTCTGTTAAATAAGGCTCATGTGTATGAGTTTAACACAGAACACATTGTCATAAATAATAAATAAAATTTTAGTTTTAAAAATAAGCCACCAGGCCGGGTGGTGGTGGCACACGCCTTTAATCCCAGCACTTAGGAGGCAGAGGCAGGCGGATTTCTGTGAGTTCGAGGCCAGCCTGGGCTACCGAGTGAGTTCCAGGAAAGGCGCCAAAGCTACACAGAGAAACCCTGTCTTGCTTGAAAAACCAAAAAAGCCACTTTCTAATTGTATATTACAGGTGAAAATTTCTCAAAATAAATGCCATAATAATGTAATATAGATAATAAAAAAAATCCCAAAGTTCTTGAGGAATTTGTCCATTTATATCAAGCATTGTATGGCATTATCAGGAAACCAAGTCTTTCACTCTTATTTCTAGTGAAGACAATGAAATAATTATACATTATTGCTGTCAAAATTACAAAGAAATTATACCCAATGCCGGTAAAACATATCCAACTGAGTCCACTCATCATTAAAACTTCTTATTGTTTCCCACTCCTTGTTGGTAAACTTCCTTTTCATAATATGAAAGAATTCTGGAATTGAACCACGACCTGTCAAATCAGAGAATATAGAATTAAAAATAGTTACTCTATTCAAAAGGAAAATAAAAACAGAATTTAAAATGCTGTTGTATCACTGACACAAAAAAGAAAATCCTAAAGAGGGTTGGGATGTGGCTCGGTGGTAGACTGCTTGCCTAGCCTGTGCAAGGCCTTGAATTGAATTCCTATTACTATAAACAATCAAAAACAAGAAAAAGAAATACATAAAATGTCACCATATCAAAATTAGCTAGGAATTAAAAAGAAAAACTCACCGTGACAAGCATGGGTTAACCTAAAAGCAGCTGAGTAGGAATTCGTGAAATTGCAAATTAAGAAATTAGGCAGAAAAACCCAATTGTTTTCAAAAGATGTCCCAAAAATTACTTGGCAGTCAAACATAATAAATATTGAACTACTAAAAGAAAATTTCTTATATATAACAAAATACTCAGAAAACCAAAACAAAATTTCCATACTATATTTGGTTTTAAATTTTGACCCTACTACATTATGGGGGGAAAAAGAAAACAACTGTTTTATAATAGTTTATAACTAGAAGGCAGTTAAACAATACACACTGTTAACCTGAAGTTACTACTGGGAAAACAAAAATCAATATATACATATATAGACACTCAAGTGGTAGAAGCAGGAACATCTGGATCAAAATACAGTCTTCCTTTGTATGGTTTAGAACTTCTGCAATAACCAAATACCTCTCCCATAGTGAGTCAGGGAAGGAAACATTACAAATCAGTTCTTGTGCAAAGATGGTTATGATTCCCCTAAGCTCCCACTTCAATAGTTAAGTCTTCAAAATAGGTTCTTTTTGCTTATCCCAGAAATATGTGGTACTTGAGACTGCAACAATTCTCCTTCATTCTGAAGCATATTATAATGTGATCTTAGGAGTCCTATAACAAGAGAACATTACCACTTGGGGACATGGATGGATCGTTTTAATGATCTAAAGCTTATTTTCACTTTACTGAGAATTTTCGGAGCATTTCAATAAAAACTAGTTTATTCATTGTTTCTGGCATCTACTAGCTTGATAAATAACATTCTAGAGAAAGCCTTTTAAAAAGTTAAGGAGTTGAGGACATGGCTCAATAGGTAGCTTGCTGAGCAAGCATAGGGACCTGAGCTTGGATCCTCAGCACCTGTAAAAGCAGGCAAGTATAGCAGCTGCCAGTGTCTGCAAGCCCTATACTTTGGCAAAGGGGCACTTGTCAGGGTAGGGGTGGGAGGAGAAGTTGATCCCAGGAGCTCACTGACCAGTATCCAAGTTTAGTGAGAGACTACGTCAAAAAACATTAGGGTAGGTAGAAAGTGACAGAAGAACACACCTGACGGCAACCTCTGGCCTCCAAATTCACATACCCATACCACCTACACCCACAAAATTAAAAAAATAAACTTGTTTTTTAATGGACTCTGGTATAAGCAGCATATATGAAATCAAGAGGAGGAACATTTTAACTTGGATTTGAAATTTTTCATCCTTTGTATGAAACTGTAGTTTTAATGGAGTAATAAACAAAACTCCTAAATTTAAGGTAAGCCTATTTTTACCTACTATGTCATTTTGTCTGTTGGGTTTTTTTGGTCTTTTGTTTTTTTTTAAGTTTTCCACTTACAACCTATAAGAACTTTAATTTTTACCTAAGTATAAGGCAATTAAAGAAAAAATAGGTATACTTATAAAAAATTGATTAACATAAAAGGCAGTCAAGCAATCGTATAACTCATTACTTATGGCTGAAAAAATACCAATGAGTACACACTTTCCTATATATTAAAGCACAAAATAAATAGCAAGCAAAGGTGAGTCCATAAATATTAAATGAAGTACAGCAGCACCACCCTGTGGTTTTATGGGGGAAAGCACACTAGCCAAATACTCTATTTTATTCCACTTTACAAAGGAAATTAGAAGAAAAACTATTAGAAAATCCCAGTAGAAAAACAAATTCATCCCTCAAAATATCAGCATAATTCCTGGGCATACACCCAGGCAAATTCTTAAAGCTACTTGTATATACTGATGTCTACTACAATGTATTTATTTAATCATCCTACTGAATATTAAGAACATAGGTGTATACATATGTAAGAAAGGAGAAAGACTAGAAAATATGTGAACTACTAGTTAAGTTTAGAAAACTTGATCCTTAAGAGTTTAGTTATTAAAGAAGAATGTCAGTTAGTGATTTGTTCTATATAATCAAGATCATACAACTTGAAAAGTTTGTTTTAAACATAATAACCCCAAACAAAAATCATCCACAACCAATACTCTTAGATACTATTCTAGACCTATGAAAAAACACTCTAATGTAATAGCAGAACCTCAAAGCCCATCTACATCATTCTAAAACAAGGTCTCCAGTACTTATGTATTATAATAGCATCTCAGTTAAAACTCACCATTCAGCTATAAAGAAAGCTCAATGGGTAAAGTACATGCCATGAAAGCATGGAAAACTGAGTTCAGTCATTAGAACCCACGTGAAAATGCTAAATGTGGTTGCAGAGCCTGAATACTAGTGCTGAGGAAGAGGAGGAACCCTAAGTCTCACATTGGCTAACCAGTCTAGCTTAATTGATGAGCTACAGGTTAAAAAGACCCTGTTTCAAGGAGATGGGTGGCACTTCTGAGGATAACATCTACTACGGGTTGTCGTTTGGCTTCCATACATATTATTGGCACCACAAGCACACATATACAAAAACTAAAACAATACAAAGACTATGGAAGTTATTTAGGGAGGATGGAGTTAATAACGAGTTGAGCAATATCTAACTGACATTTCTTACAGACACAAAATGTGGGTAAGAAAATTGTCTCTTCCGATATGATAATGGCACTCCTCTAAGGTGACTATGTCTCAAGAGTTAACAATGCTTGGTACAAAAGTAATTTCTCCCTTCTATCCAACACTACATCTTCCATTTTTCAGCATGACTGAAGGACACTCCTTGATCACCTGCTTCACTTATCCTGGTCTAATAAATCGACAGTGAAGCAAACTGGTATCTACTTCCAATCTTCAGTAAGAAAGAATGATGCATCCAAACACAATTTGAAAATTAGTGGAATGGTAATGACACTAGTCCCAACTGAATGTCTCTCTTCCTTTGTGGGCATATAAGCTTTGAGCCAATGAAACTATGAAAGGGAAGGAAATGGCTTTAATCAAAATTGCTGGGGGGGGGGTCAAAAGATTTAATAAAGCATTAACAAGAAACAGAATCTTCAATTTCTGTTCAACTACCTTCCCACCATTAAAAACTTCAATCAGTAACGACTTAGTCAGTATTGACCACAGTCAACACTGCACCAAACTGGCTGTAAAATCTGTTTATTTCCGGGCAGACACTGTCTAGTTGCATGTTAACAGCCTCTCTACTAACTTCTAGTTACAGGAAACGCTCATGTGAAGATTTCCCCGGAGCTATAAACCAATGTGGACTATTCCCCACTATCATCCTGACTCTTCTGCAGTAGTAGTTATTTTAGAATAAGACTTCTATAATACCAGGTCATTTTCTTGGAGCTGTGTTTCAATAATGTTACCTTCAAAATTCATGTTGAAATTTAATTGCCAATATAACAGTATTGCAAGGCCACAGGTGCACCACCTTCATGAATAAATTAATNTTTATCCCAGTCCTCAAGGTTTTCCCTGAACCCAGAACAATGAACCTAAATAAAGTCTTTGTAAAGCAGCCTCGGGTATTCTGCAACAGCAAGAAAAAAGAAAAATTACCAAGAAAAATTTATGTGCATACCTATAGAGAAAATGTAGTTAAGGAGGTTAAAACGGTGAAGTAACTATATCTGTAGATACGGGTTAATGTTAAAGGAAATACAGTCTTTTCAGTTAGATGCTTTGTCAGATAAATTAAGAACAGCAAGTGTCTGTATTTATAGTAAGTCTCCTGGTCTACACCTGTCTAATAGTTAAGATCTGAGACATAATGCACTTAACTACATCACAAAAATGAATCATTACCTGGAAAACTAGTCTTCATTATATCAATGCCAACTTGTAGCTCAGGTTCTGCAGCCAGAACTGCATAGTCCCCTTGATGAGAGATGTTAAAGTTGAAATTGGGATAGGGATTCAACGAGTCTTTTGCAAGAACCGGCTTTCCTTTTGAAGTTCTTTGCAGACGAATATGATCCCAAGGAATATTCAATTTCTCTGCAACTAATTTCCTTATCATCAGACGACCAGCCTGTTAAGACACACAAAACATATCGTACATACTGTTGCCTACTATTCGAAGAAATTGCAATGTACTTTGTAATATTTTGTAACTTCTAAGCTTCGAACTTTTAAAGCATATTCATTACTAAACAAACGATTACTACATAGGCTCTGCCTCCAGTTTTAGGTTAAAGGACTTCCACAGGCAACCTCAAGGGGGAGGGGCTAGTTGGGAGAGCCCCAAGCCTCAGAGGATACAAAGGCGGAAGCAGGTCGCGCACGCCAAAACCCCCACCGGGCTGGCGACTCCCTGCTGGCCACGCCGCGAGTGCACGTGGGGCTCCGCCGCCCAGCCCGCCTCCCCAAAGCCGCAGGCCGCGAGTACCATGGCCGCCTTGGCGTCGCGGGCAAACACGAACTGGCCGATACGCTCCTTCTCCTCGGGCTGGATCGACCGCACCGCCAGCAGCCATTCCGCTCGACTCGGTAGCCAGGTGCCGCAGGAGAAGGCCCAGCGAACGCCCTCCATGGACGGCACCACGCACAGCCTCTTAGCGGGGAACACCATGCGCCTCAGAAGGACCGCAGCTCTTCAGGCCCGATGGCGCGGACGCTGGCGTAGCCACGCCCCCTTCGCCCCAGAGTCTGCGCCAAGTAACTGGGCTCCACCCCCTTTCAGGCGTCGGCACAAAGAAGTCGGGCGCCTGGTTGTGACGTATCACAGACCCCACCTCCCACGTTTATTCAAGTTTGCGTGGGAGGCGTGGCCTGGTGCTGCTCCGCCCCCAACCCGGAGGTCTCCTCGGAAAGAGGGTAGAGCTGCTGGTGGAGGAGGTGGAGAAAGTCGATTCAGAGCTCTGCGGTATTGCGTGACGTCTTGTGAGCATGGCTCCGGAGCCTCGGAAAGGGCGGGACCAAGATCTCTCAGAACCTTTAGGCCACTCACAGTGGAGGAAGAGCTAACGGGACAGTCGCACAAGCCAACCGCAGTCGGAGCTCTGCAGGCTGGACCTGGGTGGAGATTTCGCGCACTGCAGTTGCAGGTGAGTGAGCTACGGGATCTGAGGAAAGAGTGGGCATTAGTCTTCTGTCAGGGGAAAGGGGCTTGCTGCCCTCGACTTCGGTGCAGCCTGTAGGCGCTCTGGAGAGGGAGGGTCCGCAGTGAGGTGCCTGCTGCCCCGGGAGTCGGGCATCATCACGGCGGCACGGAGGTGACTCTTCCCTGCCATTTGAAGAACTACCCTCCCCGTACCTTCCTGCCTACCCTGAGCCACCTCGGTAAAGGCCCTTCTACGTTCAGCCGAGCCCCGCAAGGGTTCTGGGCACGGCTTCCACGCACCTTCAGGCCCCATGCTGTTCTCAGACTTCCTACTAAGTCACACGTGTGCATTTCTCTTTCCTTGGTTGCTTAGATGGATGTTGGCGGCTCTTATGTGAACATCCACTTGAGCAAAGTCTTGGGCGAGTTAGAGTCCAGGGAAAAGTTTGTCTCCGCAGATGAATATGGATTCCGCACTTTTCAGCCTGTCCCCTTCCTAAGGCTGCCAGGAAGGATCTGGAAAGGCCGGCAGTAATCTAATCTGTACAACCAGTGCCTGTCATTTCTGTACTCCTTAAGATGGCTTTAGTCTGATCCTTACTTGTTCCCATAAACAGTTTTGTGATATGACACGCCCCCTCGAGTCTTCTGCGGGTACTTGGAATTTTTGAGTGTGTGCTTACACACAGACAGTACTATCTTGATATAACATCTTGCCTGTTAAAAGCGTGAGTGTGGTGCTGTTTTGAAGGATTTGAAGATTGCAGAGAGTTCACAATGGGACACTGTATTTGCAGCTCGTAGAAAAAGCTACAGTAAACAATGTGAGGATGAATAAAGTAAACAAGTACTAGTGCCCATATCAGCAAATGTAATAATTCAGGTTTGTGCTTTACATCTTACATAATTAAGCATCCTATTATAGTGTCTCCTTCCCCATGTTTTTAATGATTAGTTTGATGACACAGGTCAGGGCAGCTTGAGTAGGGCAAAAAAGGAACATGACTAGGTTCATGATGACTGGACATGATGGTTCCAAAGAGTATTGTAAAACATGTTTTCCTGGATAAGGAGAAAAAAAATGCAGCGGTGGCTATGGGAGAATAAAAAGGCAAGGGATGGAGATATTTTGTTTGTTTGGTGTGCATTTAAAGATCAGAGTTCTGGAATTTGCATGCTATGGAAAGTGTCTAGCAGAGAAGGAAAAAAGTGTGTGTGTGCCAGAGAGGTCTAATCACCATTTTGGCAATCACTCCAGAGAGGTGGATAGTGTTGCTTTTTGCCATGTCCCTGAGCTAGAGATACAGCTTAGTATTAAAACTCATGTCTAGCTATGTGTTGTCATCCGTTTTTAGAATAGTACCTTCCACAATAACAGCTACTCTGTAAATGTTCTAACAAATAACCTTCCTTCAACATAGTTGTCACTTACGAGCTAGAAATATATTCTAAGAAGGGATATAACATCAAAACACTGCCACGTATGAACTTGGTGGTTCTTGATTTTAGAATCACAACTCCTTTACCTGCTTTCTGCATCTCTGTCTCCTGGGAACTATACTGGCCACCTGTAATTTTCTAAAACTAAAGGACTCGTTTTTCACCTGAGGGCTTTATATATTTTCTCCCACCAATGATTTTCCTTCTCATAATTTATGTCTCAACAAACACATCCTCAAAAAGGCTGTAGTATTGTAGTTGATGACAGCAAGGGCTCCAAAGTCAGACTATCTGGGTTTACATTCCATCTCCCCACTTACTCACTGTATGTGACTTAAATTAGCAAAACTTCACTTTCCCCATCTATAAAGTAAGAGATAATAATAGTATTTGCTTTATCTAAGTAGCTAGAGAAGTTAAAGAGGATACAAGGCATGCAGGACAAGTGGCAGCACATCCTCACTAGCTGCCAAACACAAAAAGAAAGAAAACACAGTAAGTGTAGTTGTATGTATGCCATATTCTCCAAAACAACTCTAGTTCCTCCTACTCAGTACTTGTGATGGCTTTTCTTGGTTGTCAACTTGACTATATCTGCAATNAACTACAATCCAGAAATGGAGGGTACACCTGTGAAAGATTTTCTGCTTAGTTTGAAGTGGGTGAATCAACTTCTAGTTGGGATGTTTGAGATAGGAAGACACACACCTTTCATCTGGACATTGAGTCAGGAAGACACATGCCTTTAATCCAAATCTTGAGGTGGGAAGACATATCTTTAATATGGTTCATACCTTCTGGAAGTCTATATAAGAACATAGAAGAAGGAAGCTTTTGCCCCACTTTCACTGGCATTGAAGCCTAGTTCTTTGGGATTCCAGCATATACAGAAGACCAGCTGAGACCTCCAGCTTGTGGGACTGAGCTTTCTTGGACTTTCCATTCACAGCTAGTCATTGTTGGATTAGCTAGACTGCAGCCTAGAAGTCATTCCAATAAATCCCATATATGTGTGTGTGTGTGTGTGTGTGTGTGTGTGTGTGTGTGTGTGTTAGGGTTAGGGATATAATATACACACATATATATGTGTGTGTGTATATATATATATATATATATATAGAGAGAGAGAGAGAGAGAGAGAGAGAAAGAGATTCATTCCATAAGTTCTGTAACTCTAGAGAACCCTGACTAATACAGTACTTTTGTATAACTAACGTCTATAGTAAACTCCATATTTAGATATCAATGACTGGTGGCTATAGTGAAACAAAGCCCAGATGAGGTCAAAACCAGCCCAGCCTTAGTTTAATTTACTTTTTTCAAGTAGCACATGCTTTTATGTCATTACTTTATAACAAGGATTTGTTGTTAAGCCTAATTCTTGAGATTTTAAGTTTTTAAACTGATTTTTATAATTTCAACATAGTCTATGTTTGGAAGTTACTTCCATGAACACAGCATATGTGTTCTTCTTCATAGTAGTTAGTAATAAAGGAATAGCACAGATGGAGTATATGAATTTGGAATCTGGCTTAAGAGGCAGCATGCAGCAGATCATTCCTGTGATCCTTATACATAAGAAGTTGAGGTAAAGGATTGCTATAAAGATTAGCCTGGCTGTTCTCTCTCTCATATCTACAATAAAAACCTTAACCATATTGTAGAGCAGTAAAATTGGTAGTTTTTTTTCCCTGCACCCCCTCACATGTATCTGGTGCAGAAAACTGGGATATATATGAGTGCTTCACCCCAGGTATTTGCAAGAGGGGTGCAGTAAAGAAACTGCCGACATAACCGCTCTACAGTGTAGTGAAGGGTAAAGTGATTTTTTGTTTGTTTGTTTTGTTTGTTTTTATTTGTTTCTTATTGTTCATAAGAGAGAAAATATCCAGAAACATCTTCCAGAATCCAAAGCAGAGAGAGAAAAGAAGAGGAGAGGAGAGAGGGGGTAGATGACTGAACATGGTCAGCAGAGTGGACATGAGGGCTACCTATGAGAAGAAGGGATACTAGCCAGAGATAGAGAATAGAAAGAGCCCAGGATAGTTAAAGCAGTCAGGTTGTAAGGATGAGGAATATAAGCATTACAACTCGGTGGAAAGGTACCAAGGAATACCACAATGTCACAGCACACAACAAACCTCACACAGAGATTTATTGGGAGGGAAGAACCCAGGAGGGTGGCTGCCTCTGCTAGGGCAAGAAACATCA
>LZPO01029512.1:0-10782 GCA_001675575.1 Neotoma lepida
GTGTGTGTGTGTGTGTGATTGTGAGCTTCTGAATGTATTATGCAATGTAGTATATTTGCACAATGAATTATGCAATGTAGTATATTTGCAAAATGAAATATTAGTCATCTATTAAGAAAAATAAAATTATAAAATTCACTAGTGAATGAGTAGAGATGGAAACAGTCGTTGTGGGTAAGGTAAGCCAGACACAGAAAGGTAGACATAACATGTTTTATATCATCCGTGGATATTAGCTTTTAATATTCAAATACATGTGTTTCATTTGGAATACTCAGAGAGGTCAGGGAAGCACTAAGGGACCATGGGGAGGAACATTCAAGAGGAGATTGAATGTACTAGCATCAGGAACTAAAAGGGGAATGCACAACAAGAAGAAAAACAATGGGGTGGAGGAATGGAGGGCAGGATACAGCAGGAGGAATGGGGAGGAGTAAATAACACTGAAGACCTTTCTAATGATACATATGAAAACCATGTTATTGTGTCTATGATAACTTCAAAAGCAGTCAGTTTACAAAGCTGACTGATTCATAGTGTCATCGATGGTCATCTCACTTTACTCTTGCTCATTCAGTTACACTATACCAAATTATGAAGAATTTTGTTTAGTGCAGACACAGAAATTCTTGTCCTTTTAACTCAGGTATTTCAGAGTCAGGGACATTCTTACTTCCTTGTAAATTAGTAAGAATGAATGTACCAGGTAGCTATCTGCATGGTGATGATTTTGTACTGGAATAAATTAAGCAATGAAGAAATTGCTTCAAGATAGTTTATCAATGAAGAAATTACTTCAAGATTGTTTATCAAGAGGATAGTTTTTTATAATAGAAAATTCTAATTAAAATATAAGTCCCTTGTCTGTCAAGTGTTTATATATTTGGATCATAGAGGTGATAATGATCTTCTGGACTCTCGATTTTTACCACCCCTTCCCTTTTGCATGTAAGAAATTCATGGCCAAAGATGTAGCATGGCCTACACAATTCCTATTTGAGTTGATTGCAGAAGTTGTATTACAGTCTGCAGTTTGGCTTACTGAGGGATATCTGTAATATGAATATGTTGGTGGCAGAGCAGCCTTTGCTCACCCTACCAGCACTTTGTAGACCTACTGTAGACTGCTGAGGGTAAACCATGCATTTTGTCCACTGTACTGAACTTCTCGCATGCATGCTTCTTGATTCTTATGCAGTGGTTTTCTGTTTAATTATGTAAGTTCCCTAGATTGTCAGATTGGTTCCTATGCCTTGTGTGATTCATATGTCCATGGAAGGTTTCCAGGATTATGTGTCAGTGTTCCTTTTCTCCTATGTGTGATTTTGATAGTTGATCATACAATGTCTGTGTAGTTGGTGATGGAATACAGAGACACAGGGTTGCAAACTCAATTACTGCCAAACTCATGTGTAATTCTTCTAAATAAAACAATCCTGAAAGGCAGTCTTCCCTAATGAATTAATGGGCTCACCATTGCACTTCACACCATTATTCTTACTGCTACAGGATAATTGAGTGTGCTACTGAGGCTTTGATACTTCCTAGAAGCAGATGCAGTTAAAACCTTGGTTTGCTTTGCTGTGAAAAGAATGACTAGAAACATGAAAGAATTGCTAAATGTGTCTGTCATTGATTAATTAGAGGGGTGAGACCTTTAGTTACCATGCCCTTAAGATGAGGGTTGAACAAGTGTTAAAAGCAGTTTATCCTTCAAAGACAGCAACAGTGTTTCAGTTAGGGGAAAATAAATAGCTTGATCATTGGCCTAAGCCTTTCCTTTGACTTTGAATTTTATTCTGTTTAATTCTTTACAATCCTTTAGGGACATGGAGAACTTTTAATTGCATTATATATATGACTTTTGAGCTTGTATCTAATTCTGGCATATATTGATAATACAATTTTAGTAAAAAATAGTCATTTAGAACAGACATTTTTCAGGAAAGCGCATCTTCTTGGCTCCTGAATTGACACTGTGCTTGTCAATCATCCATAGGAAACGAGTTCCCTTCTCTAGGGCTAGTCCTTAATCTCTTATGAGTGTTTGTTGAAGGGCTTAGCATTCACTTTGATAATTATTTCTTACCCATTTATTTATGCATATGTTACAGAGATTATATGAATCCCATGCATGCAGAACTACTACCCAGACAAGCATGTGTTTTTTGATAAGTGAGGAAGAAAATGGAGAATTTCACCCTGGACCACAAGTGACTGATTAGCTTTGGAATTCCAAAGTTGAAAGGGTAGTTATTAGCATAGTGCTTTACATAAGGGATGCAATGGAAATTACACAACCCTCTCAGCATAATATTCAAGTGGAACAGCTTTTGAAGCATGTTGTGGTAAGGTGCTTGCTTTTAATTAGCTTTCCCTATAGTGAAGAAGAAATGTATCATATTTATAACATGTACTTGAAGAAATCTCATACTTCTAAAATACAAATATTATTTTGTGTTTTCATTTTGTTCGTTAAATTATAATATTATTTAAGGTGCTATGCACCTTGATAGATAAGAGGTAACTGCTGAGATGGGCCAGGTGTTGTTCCTTGCTGGGCTGATCACTTCTTCCTTATTAAAGTAGGCTCTTTGTTTGTGCTGTCTTTCAAATTATGGTGTGAAAAATAAATTTTAGAAGCATTTTTTAAAACCTAATAATATCCCTGTATAAATTAGTGATACCATGTTCCAAAAATTCATTTTTACTTTTCCTGATATTTGTCATGTTTAAAAGCACAAGATTGGGAGAAAAATAGTCAAGCAGTTACACTGTAGCTCATCATGCAGTATCCGGGTCTATTCCCCTTTGATATTTTCTGATTCTGCCACTGCCACTGTTTTGAATTATTCTATATTTACTGTCACTGAAACAAGTCAGGGGCTAGCAAGGAAGGGTCATGAATGATTATTTTTATCATGTTAGTAGTTCTGTGTTTATGAAAGAATTTGTAAAACAGAAAGTAAATTATATCAATGTTGAAAGTATATCTCTAACATATCCTAACATCTTACAGTTAGGTGCCCCGCTTTGGATTACAGCAGCTCTTTCCTCCATCTAGATGAGAGGCTTCCTGTATAAATTCTGTGCAGGTAGGTTACACAATTTCCTCTTTCTCTGTGTAGAGAAGTCACTCAATTCCTTTTCTCCTTTGAAGGATTCTGTGTTGTGTTCTTGGTGCTGTCTTATACTGAGTGCTTAAGAGGAGCCTGCACACCAAGGCAGTATCTGTGACTGGAAATGCCTAAGGAGTGAGACCTGTCATCTCTCACAGAGGCGATCCCTGTCATCTCTCACAGGGGCGATCCCTATCATCTTTCACAACTCCTTGCTGTGTTCTTAGTGTCTGCTATTGGTTAGGTTCTGCTTCTTGTGGCTGCATGTTATTTGTATGTATGGTAAACTTATTTATGATACTTATAAAGATCATAAAGAAGTATTTATAATTTAACAGAACAGACAACATTTTAAGAATACTCAACCTAGGCAGGGTGGTGGTGGCACATGCCTTTAATCCCAGAAGAGGATCTTTAATCCTAGGAAAGGAGGCAGAGATAGGCACATCTCTGAGTTCCAGGACAGCCTGGACCACAGAACAAATTCCAGGACAGCTAAGGATACACAGAGCAACCATGTTTCAAATAATAATAATAATAATAATAATAATAATAATAATAATAATAAACACTCAACTTATTAATTATAAAATTCTAGTCTTAAAAGTTCTACCACTGTTATAATAATAATGTCACTCTATTCATGAGAGTTGCTGGAAATGACAGTAGGAAAATTGGGAACAGCTGGGTAACACAGAATTGCTATACACACCCATCCCTCATACCCTTCATCCTCACATGTATTTCATGGCTAAGGTACTATCTTTGAATAGTAACTGTAGTAACTTTGAAAGGCTACTGTTTTTTCACTTTCACAAAATACATCCTTTCTCATCAAGATCCTCAAATGGGACCAATCTCTGTTTATGACTATGCTGCTATTTTATATAAGTAAACAACAATGGCAATAAAAATAACATACAAGAAATGAATGAATGGAACATATATATATTTCTTATAATGAGAAATAAAGATATAGAATCACTTAATTTTATTTCCAGAAATACACCAGAGAAGTAGAAATATAAAAAAAAGACGTAAGTATATGTTGTAAATGACTATGTTGTATTATTACAATTTGTTTTTTGAGCTGTGAGGACTTCACATGTCATCTTTCACTATTTTTAAGATACGGTCCTTACATAAATTTAAATACTGTGTATACATTTATTTTGTCTCAGCAAAATGGCTTAGGGCATTCAGGTTAGGAAAGAGATGGGAAAGGGGCTGTGACATCTGTCAGCACATGGAATCCCAGGCCTGCTGCATGCAGATGGTCTGAGCTGATCCCAGGTCCCTGCACCACTCCTCCAGAGCTACTAGTTTTTCCAACATGATGACCTTCTGAAAGAGAGCCACTCTGAAGAGTACTTGAAAGGCATATTAATTTTAGGTCTAAGTTACCTGAAAGATAGATGAATCTAACAGACAGACACAGACAATCTTTGGTTGTGGTTTCATCAGTAGCAAAACAAATAGAGAAGTCTGACCATGAGGGTTCATTTACTTTCTTGAATAGTCAATGAGCTCATCACTTCAGTAAGTTGCCAAAATTTTCATCTCTAATTTACTACTTTTTAAATTATGTGAATATTACAAGTAAAAAAAATCTCACACCAAAATTAACTAAACACAAACTATATACATTTCAATGAATATTTCAATACAGTTAGAATATTAATTCTGAATCACCTATAATTTATTTAACAAAATGAACTAATGTTTTCAGAAAAGATTTCTTCATGGGGGTATCAACTATGGAGCAGGCATTGTTGCAAGCAGTGTGACTAAAACATTGTTGTAATCAATCATCAAATAAATTATGCAACTTTTTATGGTGATTACATGCAAATATGGGGTGATAGTCATTGAAATATACACTATGTTTAATGTTGGTAAATGCTACCCAAGCAGGAAACACAAAGGAGGATGGGGTACAGCACAGACACACAGGAGCTGCCCCCAAGGTGAAAGGGGAACTTTACTGAGACCATGATTTTGAGTGGACACTCAAATGAGGTGAATTGAGGCACTGGGTTCTAAAAGGAAATGCTACTGTATTAAATGTGATATTTTGTACAAAAGTGCTAACTAATATATGTTAATTGAGTAGTTACTGTTAAACCTTTTTAATGAATTGTACTCCATGAGCACAGAAATGTCTGTGGCTAGACTGATAAATTTTGTACATGGTGGATCTCTTGTCATTTGTCATGGGAAAACATAATCTAATCAAGAGTGCAGTCTCAAAATCTTCTGCTCAGAAAGGTTACATGGTTATTTCAGATACATGTGGTTTTGTTCAAAGGACAAAAGTAATTCTTAAAATACTGAAAAGGAAACTATCCTTTAAATGTTAATACAGAAACAGATACTAGAGAGGTTCAAAAATTATGTAAAGCTTGTTTTACCTTATTATAGGAAGAAAGCTAAAAATAGATGAGCATGAAACATTGACTGTTATTCATCTTGAATTTCATGGAGCATCCAGAGTGATGCATCTGTCCCCTCAAATATTTATCCATCACTTCCAGACAAGTAGTGTATGAAGCAATAAATAACAGACAACGAGAGCAGGAGAAAACAGTTTTTTAATGCCTTGTGCTTAAACTGTCACTCTGGCAGGAAGTAATAACTGCATGCTGCATTATTTAAGGCAAGGTAATAGACTACTTCCTTTTTCAGGCAAATTATTTGGTGACTGCTGCCTGACTCAGATGCCACTGTTTCCTCAGTGAAAGACTGGAGTTGTAAGGTGTGATGTGATGTGATGTGATTGGCTGCTGAATCCCCATGCTTTCATTAGAAGCTTCTACCTATCAATCATCATTATGGGAAGAATTTTCTCAAGTGTGAGGTGTTCCATATGGGAGACAGTGTTGTGTAATATAAAAAGCACAGATAAGATTAGGGTGACCTCTGCTTGACTTTACTATTCATTAGCTTTATGATTCAAAGCCAATTATCAAATGCCCTGCGATTCCATTTACTTATGTGTAAAATAGAAGCAGTGACACGGACTCAGTTGGGCAGCTCAGAGGAATACTGTGAGTAAAGTTTTGGACCTTGTTTTGGGAGTCCAACAAGTAAATGTTTACTACTAGACAGATGAGTTAAAGATCTCAGGTTACAAAATGAATATGCAAACTGTAGCTGTTTAGTGTCAAGCATGGCCTTCAAATTCTGTGCAGCTGTGGGGGTTGGGTGGGCACGAAGGACCTGTACTCTTGCCAGTTTTCTCACTTCCCTGTGTTTTCTTTTTATCTTATGTGGTTTTTACTCCTGGAAGAGAGTAGAATAATCTTCTACCTATACAAATCTCAGATATCAAGTGTCTATCCAATTGTAAAACTTCTTTGGTTTTGAAGTAAGAGAGGCAAGTGGAGAGTAGCACATCTGGGGACAGCAATATTGTTTTGATGGTGGTTGTTCCCCTTAGTGTCATCATTTAAAGATAAATGTACCATCATTCATGTGTTTGTTAGTATTTCATGAAGTTGAATTTTATGAAGGTGAATTGTCTTCCTCTACTTATTCACTTTCCATCTTCAATTCATGCTTACAAACAGTATTCCTTTGTCATCATACCTTGGTAATTCCTTTGGAGTAGGGCAGAAATAATGTAAATGGGTAATCTGTCCTTCAATTACTAAATATTCAAAATGTTCATGTGTACTTAAAATAATTAAACACATTAATAGTAGCATTTTCAAGTAAAAAGTCATAGTAACTGGGTGATGATTGAATTTCACACCTCTAAACAGACTGCCTTTTATTGCCCTGTAGATGAATTTAAATAATATCTTCTGTATTTTGCCAACTAAAGTGCACAATATGAGCTTATTACATTATTTTCATAGTTTTCATGCTTTTCTCATGGCCTCCATTCAGTGTACATAATTATGGAGTATGTAGTTTATATCAAGTTGTTGGGTAGGCCTTAGGAGATAATAAAAAAGAAAAGGAAATGTTTGTCTTTTGATAAGAAATATAATTTGGTGAGTACCAATTTTATAAAATAACATTTCCTTTCTAATATAGTAGAAATTAGCATAGGAAACAATGTGGTAGAAGCTGTAATCTGGCTGGGGTGATCAAGAAAGGTAAAAGAGCGGAATGCATCTGACCAATGCTGGAACTATGTCAAGGGTGTGGGGCAGGTTAAAGACATTTTCCATACCGAGAATGACAGAGTCAGAGATGTAACTGTGGATGTGGGTGGTGTTACAGAAGACACATCAGGCTTCCTAAAATGACTACACTATTGTGCAAACACTGCCAGTGTGGTTAATTGAGGAAAACACATAAGAAAGTCAGCTACAGACATAGTAAGCATCATCTCTCCAGAGTTAAGTCACTAGTGGTCAGCTGTTAGCCCAGAAATACCAATGTGAAGAGATAGAGACCATACTCAGATAATATTTTCTTAATTGCTACTCATGTATTTTTTATAATTGTTGTCAGTTATTATAGCTAATTGCTCATGTGCCGGTTTATAAGTTAAACTTTATCTCTAGTATGTATGCATATGAAACAGGATAAGGTGTTTAGGGATGGTACAAACTGTGAATTTAGGCATGCCATAGGGCTTTGGAACATATTTCTTGTGAGCAGAAGGGAGTAACTAGATAAGAATATACTTTTAGCTGTTACATATTAATGGAATACAAAAATATTGGTGAAGTTATTTTTCCACATGGATGGATTTTCTAATAAAGGCTAAAGAAAAGAAACTTTAATTTATTCATTCTTGATAAAAATGCATTTCACTTTTTCCTGCTTCATTAGTCAAAGTGAAGAACATATTTTCGCCTCCCCTCATAGTTTTAAACTTACTTTAGAATTTGAAGTTTGTAAAAATACAGAAGTACCTTCTTTTGCTCTTAGCATAAGAATCATGTCTTCCTAGGACTATTTAGACCACCAGAACTCTTTGTTCATTTCTGTTTAGTATTTTATTTATTCATTTGTTTATTTGTATGTCTTTTCTCAAAGATAAGCCTCATACCTGAACAAGACCAATCATTATCTGTACATTCCCCATTTAAAGTTCTTGGTTGAAAGATTGTGTTTGCTTTAAAGGTCAATGTTAAAAAAAAAATTACCCACCACTAGCTGAGGAGTTATTAGTAACTGGGAGTTTCTAGGGGCCAAAGAGTTAGGTTTCTTATGGTTGTAGCCCCTGGTATGTCTACCACACTCTAATGGTTGGTCATATACCCATGAGTATATGGGTAGCACAAGATGGACCCAACAGTTTTTAAAAACTGTAGACACAAAGTTAGTTTGATATGGAAGAGGTGGTAGATTTGGGAGGACAGGTAAATATAATCAAAATATAATATGTGAAATTCTCAAAAAATAGAAAAAAAATAAAAATTTACTTTTTTTATAGCTTTAAGACTGTTCTATTTACATGTCTAAGTATAGCAATATGGAAAAAATAATATATAAGATTATTATGAACAATGTTAGATGGGATACAGAAAAGGGGAAATTTTACACACTCTTGATGTGAATGTTTATTTATACAGTTATTATGGGAGACAACATATACATTACCTGAAACTCTAAGAGTAGGACAATCACTTTATGTATCTACTACTGGGGAGACTATCTAAAGGTTATGGAATCTGTCCCTTGGAGATATTGGTGCATACCTGTATGGTGCAACATGGTTTTCAATCCCTAAATAAGGAACCTGCTCCTTATTTCAGCAAACAATGAGTGGATTATATATATAATGAAATATTATTTAGTCTTGAACACAATTAAATTTAGTTTACAAATATAGACAAACCTGGAGGATATTATGTCATAAAACAATCCAAGTTTTAAAAGATGAAAAACACATCATCTGACTTTTACAGGGAATATAAGAGGTTGAATCAGAGAGTACCAACAGCTACATGGGTGTTTTTAGGCAAAGGAAGCAAAATTTCAATTAGTTAGAAAGTAAAAGTCCAAGGAAAATATGGCATTCTCAATAATTGATAAAGGATTTGATTCAGACTGTTCTCACTAAATCAAACAAAACAGAAAGGGACATATTTCAGAGCATTTTTTATAGACATACATGCAACTGAAACACTTAAAATGTTAATATAAAAATATATAGAAATCATGAGTTAAATTTAGATTTTAATGATAGAAGAGGCCAGAAAAATAATATTAAATTACTAATAATTTAGAATTTCATCTATAATATATAATTTCTATGAAAAATAATTTGAAAGTACAGTTTTATTATTTATTCTTTTATTGAAATGGATTTCTTCTATATAGTCTATTCTGATTATGAGTGCTCCTTCCTCAAATACTAGGTCCTCCCAACAACCACACCAATATAAATCCACATCCTGCCTTGCTCTTTGTCATTAGAAAACAAACAGGCATCTAAAATATAATAAATAATAATAATAATGAGATAGAAAGCAAACAAACCTGATTAGAACAATTAAAACAACAACAACAACAAAAACAAACAGAAAAGCAAAGAGCCAAAGAAAAAGCAAAAGAAACACACACAGATGTAGAGACAAATGTATTGGCACACACAGAAATCCCCTAAAAACACAAAATTGGAAATCATAATATATGAACAAAATACCTGTGGAGGAATAATAAAGGATAAAATGCACATAAAAACATGAGACAAAATATACCCTCCAAAAATACCGCTGAGTTCATTTTGTGTTGGCCATTGTCTTAGTTAGGGTTTCTATTGCCATGAGGAGACACCATGACCATGGCAACTCTTATAAAAGAAAACATTTAATTGGGGTTGCTTACATTTTCAGAGGTGTAGTAGAATATTTGAAGGTGTGTTACTTTTGTTCATGCTGTATTTGTTTAACTCTGTGGAGCTGTATTACTGTGCCTGTGTAAAGCACCTGATGGTTTAATAAAGAACTGAATGGCCAATAGCAAGGCAGGAGAAAGAATGGGCGGGGCTGGCAGGCCAAGAGTTATATAGAAGGAGAAAACTGGGAGGAGAGAGCCAAGATTGAGGAGCCAGAGGAGGAGGAAGACTCCGGGGGCCAGCCACCCAGCTATATGACAAGCTATGGAGTAAGAAACAAAGAAAGGTATACAGAAATAGAAAGATAAAAGCCCAGAAGAAAAAGACAGACAGGATAATTTAAATTTAAGGAAAGCTGGCTAGAAACTAAGCCAAGCTAAGGCCGGGTTTTCATAAGTAATAATAAGCCTCTGTGTGTGATTTATTTGGGAGATGGGTGGCGCCCCCCCAAAATAAAAGAGCCAGAAAACAACCAACAACACAGAGGTTTAGTCTATTATCATCATGGTAGAAAGCAAGGCAGCATGCAGGCAGACATAGTGCTGGAGAAGAAGCTGAGTCCTACATCTTGACCCTAGGAAAGCACTAGGAAGTGGTCTGAACAATGTGCGTGGCTTCAGCATATATGAGATCTCAAAGCTCACCCCCACACTGACACATTTCCTCCAACAAGGCCATACTTCCTAATTGTGCTACTCCCTATAAGCTTATGTGTAGTAGAATATTATTTTAAGATGTGTTACTTTTGTTTATGTTGTGTTTGTTTAATTCTGTGAAGCCTATATAAAAAATATGATGGTCTAATAAAAAACTGGCCGACATTAAGGCAGGGAAAGGATAGGTGGGGCTGGCAGGCGGAGA
>LZPO01029515.1:0-10747 GCA_001675575.1 Neotoma lepida
AAGATTGGGCCTTTGCATGGATTATCTGCTTGGTTCCTTTACATTCTGTCTTTTATGTTCATGTTAATTTTTATTAATTCCATAAGCCTGGGACTTTTGAATGTTCTGCTATTATATTTCCTTTTGAGATAAGGTTTTTGTGTGTAGCTCCAAGCTGGCTTTGAGCTTATGATCATTCTTCTTAGCCTCCTAAGTACTGGATTACAAGCAGGCACTGGAGAGTACAGCTGAGTCAATGCTCTGCCCACGCGTTGGCTTTCAGCAGTGTACTGACGTTGTAATTTCACAGAAGCTGGTGTTAGGGGGCCTTGATTATAGGGAACAAAGATCTGTGTGAGAATGAAGCCAACACAGAAGAAACGCAACAGAGATGGAGATGTGGGAAGCCCAGCACTGAATATCAAGATAGCCCAATTAGTACAGTGTTGGAGGATAGCCCAATTAGTGCAGTGTTGGAGGACAGCCCAATCAGCACAATCCTGGAGGATAGCCCAGTCAGCACAGTGCTGGAGGATAGCCCAATTAGTACAGTGCTGGAGGATAGCCCAGTCAGTACAGTGCTAGAGGATAGTCCAGTCATCACAGTGTTTGCTTTCCAAACAGGAGGACCTGAGTTTGATCCCCAGAATCCACAGACAAGCCAGGCATGGTAGTATATATACGTTTGTAATTACAGTACTCAGGAGGCAGAGACAGGAGAGTCCCTGGGGCTTATAGGACAGCCGTCCTAGTCTATGTGGTATGTCCCAGCCCAGTAGGAAACTGTTTCAAGAAAGTGTGAAATTTCTGATAAGTGACACCTGAGGTTGACCTCTGACTACTGTAGGCATGTATAGCATATGAACACATACCTGAACACATTTGCACACACATATATAAACATCTCCAAATTATGAAAAATCTTTCAATAAGCAATAGATCTTTGATTATTTTGAATAAATGGTTGAGATAATAGAATTGTAAGAAATAATAAAAATTTAAAAAAATAAAGATTAAATTGTAGAATAAATTCTAGACTATGAAACAAGAAGCCATAAGCACCTATATGATGTCAAGTAAAATTAGAAATGTACAGGACAATTTCTAAAAGATGTAAGATATTAAAGAGTCCATTAGTAATGAACTCTAACAAAGTCTGGGACACATTTACATGCTAATTGCATTTAAAGTCTTGGTGATTCCATGAAGTATATAAAGTAGATAGGATTGGCCCGTTTTCCAGGTAATAAAAGGTGTACCAAATCATCTGGTAATCTGCTGCAGTGAGTAATAGAATCTGGGATTTATGTTTGGATGAGAATTTGTTTCTTCTATAAGACTCGGTGTCTTAACTTGTTAGTCTGCCTTTTTGTCTCAGTGTCGAGCACTTCTGTTGGAAATTCAGTAGACCTTCTCTTTCTAGGGGCGTTGACTTTCTTCTGGACATAAGCCGTCTGGATTCCACTCAAGCCTAATGCTTCCGCTTCCTTGTCATATGCATGGAATTCTTTCAAAGACCTGTCTTTGTGTAAGAGGAAATAAATCTGGGCCAAATGCTCACTGGTAGATGGGGCTGTTCTGCAGCTCACCTCTGTGCTATTAGACCTGAAACATGTCCTTTAATACGTTCCCACTTCCCCAGAGAACAGGAAGGGAGCAAAGAGAAAAACAAGCAAATGCAACCTGAGCTTCAGCATCCAAGGCTCACTGCTCTTTCCCCTCTTCTTCTATGAAGAACATGACAACTCAATGTGGGGAACACAGCCCTGTTCAGTCCCTTCTGCCTTGGACATAATTAATGAGACTTAACATTTGTGCACAGAAATAGAGCAGCATTACAGCATAAAATAGCATTAAGCATCCCAGAAATGACTTCTCAAGAAGAGCGGGGTCTGTTGGTGTTCTAGTTACAAAAGGCAAAAGATCCTTCTGAGTCTCTGAAGTACACAAGCAAAGGGCATAGAGATCGTTTACTGCTTTGTGTGCTATTGGGAATTGAACCCAGGGCCACATGCATGCTTAAGTCTGTCAGGAGGCTACACACAGACACCCCCACATTCCCTTTGCATCAGTTGCTTCCCCTTCAGGCTTTAAGATAAAATTCCAGTTGGTACCTGTAGCTCTACACAGTTATTGTGCTTTTTGTTTTCTTCAGGCTCTTCTTGTGGGTCAATGGATGTTCATGAAGGAGAATTGGGCACGACAATTTAGCCTTCACCCTCCAAATTTCTTGATGAGATCTTTGAAATTCCCTTTCAGACATGAGTGCCTTGTCTTAGGGATTAGTACTTTTCTACTCCGGTGGCTGCGCACGGGGTAGAGTGGGGAGATGCCTTTTCTGCTCCTTCGAGGGAAGGAAAGGCATAAAGAATATCACCTGGAGGTTCCACATTTTCATCATTTAGTATTGGAGGAGGAATGAGTCAGGAGCTTATGACTTGTAACTTCTAACATGGTACACATAGATCTACTCAAGTTTCTCCCCAGGAGAGACACTTCGGTATGTAGGGCTAAAAGATGTGTCGAATTATGTTCACACCTCACTGGACTTACAAAGACCATCAGGGTTTCCAGAGCGTTGCTTTTCAGCCAAGTAGGCCATGATGTGACCTCTATTAAATGTATGGGAAATAAGGCTACTCCCTGGGTGACAAGCTGTTGAATGACAGTTAGAAGTAATTAATCATTCATACTCCTATTTATTAAAATAGCTGTGCCACAGCCTTGCTTTTTTTTCTTCCTAGTTATCCTTAAAATTGAGGTGTGGCCACTGAGGGTTCATTCCACTGTGTTTCACCTTGGTCTGACCAGCCAGTAATTTGTGTATGCTGTGAAGCATGCAGATGACATGCACTAACCTTCAGGCCTTCTTAAAGGGACACCTCAAAATGCTAGCTATATTATGGGCAAGGCAGATAAAATGTGGAAGGAGTGAGATGAATTAATACAATAAATCTTATCTTAAGCCCCTTCATTTTAACTAATACAGTTAGAATTTTAAAATGGATATAATGTTAATAGGTTTGCTGATTTTAAGGTAGTTGCTTGTATTGTCAGGGAAATATATTATCCTAGGCAAACTCAGATCTTGTACAGAAGTTCTAATAGCCAGCATTTATTAGGAACCGTGTGTTTAGCATTGGAATAGCCCTTTATAAACATATCCCATTAAAAACAAACCTTTAGAGATGGTTTCTTATTAAACATTATTACTTAAAATTTTCTGATAAGGAATTGGGATTAAGAGAGGGTATTGAATCATCAGACAGTATGGTGCAGTTCACCTCAGTCTTGGTATGCAGTACTGACCCTCAGCTGACTATCAGTTGTACAGGATCACCTTCTTATTTATGACCATTGCTACCATCTCTGTCTCTGTTCTCCTCTCTATCATCTCTCTTGTCACTGTTATCTACATCTCTCTGTCTCTGTCTCTCTGTCTCTCTGTCTCTCTCTTGTTTCCCCTCTATCTCATTACTAGATTATCAGTAAGAAGATAGTAAGGTGTAGGTTAGGTAAGAAAACTCATAGGTCAACGTCTATTGCACATCCAGATATGACACTTTTACACATATTAATCAATGTATTATTACACTCACCTATTTTACAGAGGAAGTAGAGTTGGCTAATTCCAGCAGCACAGAAGGCTAGACCATGCAGAAGTAGAGAGAATGACCATGTGATGGACAAGTGAGGGAAGTAACAGGGGGAGTGCAGTGGCAGGAAAAGGGTCAGAGATCTAACACTGGCAGGGCTTGTAGGCTGGGCTCCAGTGCAGTCCTTAGATCCCTGTGTCACAGCCTGGAGAGCTGGTGCTTTTCCTTTCAGAACTGCTGGCTCCTTGGGCAGCAGTTTCTTGACCATTCTTTCTCCTTAGCAGGATAGTAGCCATATGAAAATCAGTATTTGGAAGACATTTGAGGTTAATGTTTGTGAGACTCTTTGCTTTAATATATAAACTTAAGATATATTGCTTTATCCATTTTTTCTTCCCAATTAAATGTTTTCCATAGCTTCATATTATTTAAGTGTAAGAAGGAAAAGCTATGTTTTGTGGGAGGGCATATTTCCTTTAGAGATGTTGTAAAACTACCCTAAGCAAAGGGAACTACCAAGAATGGCATGTTTTTGACAAAGCATAGTTTTCAGGTAGTTAAGAGGTAAAGGAATTTTAACAAGTCAGCCATCAATGATGTCCTTGATTTCATTCCTATGGTTTCTTTCATTTTTTTTGTGACATTTATAGCCATATTAATTATTTTGCAGTAAATACTCTAAAAATACAAGAAAACACTATGGAATGAAGCACTCCCAAACTTTCCAACTTACAACATTGTTCAACTCAGAACACACACACATGTGCACGTACACATATGTGCATGTTACTGCTGGCTGACTAAGGTTGGCTGATCTTAGCTTTGTTCAGTTGCCCTTAGGATTTGAAAATACAGTTGACTGCAAGTTATCTAGACTTTGTAACAGATGTGTGTGTTCCAGGACACATATTTTCATGTAAAAGGCAGGATGTGTGAGGGAAACACAATGGTACAGGTTCAATTTAAGGCTTTGCTCATATCAAGTCTATTGACACTGCATTGGTTATGGCCAAGCCCAAAGTCATGACTTAAGAATGTGGGCAGGGCTAGACATATTGTGCTCTGGCAGGGAGGATAGATGTGCTGAAACAGGACTGATGACTTCATCGGTGAAAGCAAAGACACCTCTAAGGATTTATTTACCAAATTCCTCATATGCATACCTTGGTGGGAAGACATGCAATGAGACACGATAAGAACACGGGGCCCAATAATCTACCACTCTTCCTTTTCTTCTATTGGCACAGGTGCCACTTGGACAGAACCAGTTCTGGAACAACATCCTACAAGACATCTCATCTGTGAATTGTCATATTAGAAAAGTTTCTAAGATCAAATATGGTAAGCTTCCCTGCAGGGCTGCTCAATGCACAAATACACATGGAAAATGTCAAAAAGGATGAGATGGCATGCAAAATTCTACAAATTTATTTTGAACATGGAGATTTTCTCATTTAAACTCATTTAAATTTTTTTAATAACCTGTGAAAGGCTTAAAGTTTTACTTAATTCATTTTGGGAAATATTCTCTAAGATAACTTCTCTCTTCTTAGTTCTAATGGGGGCAGCATCTGGTTAACACTTCAGTTTGGAGATATATGTTTCTAGAAAGAATTTGGAGAGGGGAAGCAGCAGCCTGAGTACATCTTATCACAAGGCAGTAGTGGTGTGCTACTGATGTGAGCTACAACACCCAACTTCAATTTATCTGTCACAGCACCAAGTTCCCACCAAGGTACTCAAACCTAGTCACACCTCACTGTCTTTTAAGATTCCGCTTTAAACACTTCAAAGATGCGCACATATTTAAAAGATACTATAATGTTTGTGTATATTAAGACATGTTTTTTCTAAGCCATGAAAGAAGATAATTCTGAGGTCATTTGATCCTTACTGTTATATCAGGTGTGAATCTGGTTAGTATAGAATTAACACCTCCATCAATGGATATTTTCTTTCCTAAGACTATGTTTGTATTCACACCTTGGTTCTATGCTATGCTGAATAGCACCTTTTAAAAATATCCATGAGGCTAGGATAGTTTTGGCTCACTGGAAAATATTTTTCTACACCTAAAATTTTTTATGGAATGCTGTAAATCTGCAAAAAAGTCATTTTAAACAGCTGAGATTTTTATGGCCACTCAGGGACAATAAAAAAGTTTGAAGAATATATTATATTATGTAAATGAGGGGAATATATTAGTCAATATTATGACTTAAAAAAAGGAGTTTGCTCTTAAAAACAGAACAAGGGGAAATTATTCACTGCTCTTTCATGGAAAATGTCAGTGTGTTTTTGCTGATATCATCAGCCTTTTATCACTCTATTCTAAATCCAAAAGGAAGATGATGCGCCATGTGGTCTTCTGACTACAGGGACTCTTCACCCCTCCATGGTTCCTAATTACAGCACAGTCTTCAGAAACTGCAGTTTCTGCAGAACATCTCAGAAGTTGATCCTGAACCACTAAAGATACGTACAAGGAGATTTGGAGCTTATATAGCACTTCTCCATACCAGATCTCTTTCACCAAATTTCAAGAGGCAGGGTGGGCAAGCTCTGGCCCCTGTCTTGGAGGTAGTAAAGCTAAACTCAGAACGTCTACTCCTATCCAGGTCACACCTTCATGAACAGCAGAGGACAAGACTCAGAAGGTCTCCTGATTTCAAATATAGGCTTTCCATGTCTGTACATTTCTGTCTGAAGTATTCTGTCTGCTACTGACTCGGCTGCTGAAGACAGAACATACAATGAGGAAAAGTTCTGTCAATATTTGGGGAAAAGGCAGTGTTTTTAAATTTGAGCACTTGGGCTGAAAAGAGGCACAAAAAGCTGTGGGAGAGAAGTTAAGCTCTGGAAAGGGATGGAGAGCAGCACCCACCGGTCTCCACAGAGCCGGCTGTTTCAATAGTGCACGTAAGCAACTTCTTCATATGAATGAGACTTTAAAGCAGCTTGTGAAGTTTTGATGTAGAAATCGGGTGCCGTGTCCCAGAGCTGGTGGTGAGTGACAACAGAAAGGAGTTTGTCCTTTTGATTCCAGGGATTTGGGAGCAGGGGATAATAAATATAGCAGTCTCCAGTCCAAGAAAGAAGAGAGCTCCGCCCCCAACCAGGACCTCACCCCAGTCTCCCGAGTGCTCTGCACAACATCTTCCATTTCTGAAAAGAAGGGTTAGATTCACCCAGATGTACAGGGAGTGAAGTTTGAACAGACGCAGCTTAGAAAGCAAAGCTTAACAAGGAGATAGCACCCCAAACCCTGTCTGCTACTGACTCAGCCGCCCCAGAATAAACATACCAAGGAAAAAAAGTTCTGTCTTAATATTTTGGCTAACCATATGTAAGGAAAAAAAAACATATGATGTGATAATTATACCACGTTTGGAGTGAAACTAGTGAAACACAAACAATATTATAGTAGTGAGAACAGAAATTTACTACTTATGTACAACATGAATTGTCTAAGCTCCTTACCTCCGTTTATTTGCATGAGACAGATGTTAACAGTACTTTCAATTTACAGATAGTAAGATGTAGGTTTGAGGAATTTAACTGATATCCTCACGGTCACAAAGCTACAGTAAATAACTAACTTTGGGTCCCAACTCACAAAGCATGGAGCCCAGTGGACATACTTTTTAACCTATATTCTTAACCTATAGTCTTTCATACCTTGGTCCAACAGTACTGGCAACAATACTGGCCACTAGACAGAACGAGTGTATGCTTAGAGAAATCTGCCTCTTGTCTGCAATGGCAATGTAAAAAGGACAAATACAATGAAGAGAAAGCCATTGGCTTTTCTTTTCTCCTTTTGGATGGGAACTCCTTAGATCAAAATGTATCTGTTGGTTAAATACAGTGGAAGACTGAACCAAAAAGCAGCGCGCACTGCTTCCAATGTGATGTGGTCCCACATCACACACACTGTGGCTCACACCTGAGTGTTTGTCCACACACAATCACCAGGACAGGAATTGGAGATACACCAGTTAGCACTGCAGAGCATCCTTCAGCCCTGTCTGATCCCTGGTACCATGACACTTCCCAAGATGCTCAAGGAGCAGATGTGGGCTCTTTCCCAGGGCCCACTCTTTATGATACTTTCCTTTCTAGTCTCTGTGAAGATGAGCAGAAGAAAATGACTGAGGAGCAGAAGGAAATATGTACACTCCAGCACTCTCTAGTTACGAGTACACTAATTACAGGGCAGGAAGAAATCTGGAGTACAAATCAATTAAAAAACTTAAAAAAGATTTTATTTATTTTTATTTTACATGTATGAGTGTTTTGTCTAAATGCAGTCTGTGTATCATATGCATGCAATGCCTGTGAGGGCCAGAAAAGGATGTCAGATCCCTTGGGACTGTAATGACAGTTGGTTGTGAGCCACCATGTGGGTGCTGGGAATTGAACCTGGACAGTGCTCTTAACTGCTGAGCCATCTCTTCAGCCCATACAAATCCATTTTTGCAAACTTCCCTGGCACTAACAACATCTTTATCACTGATATCATGTGTCAGTCACCTGAAAAGGTCCTAGTTTGTTAAGGAATTTCTACCAGCGCCTAACTTCATAAAGTAAACTTTTGAAATATGATACTACGCAAAGATTTATAGTGAGTTGATACAGACAGGGCAGAAGTTCAGGTGCTGCTATCTGTGTTTCTTGACAAGTCACAAATATCTTATATGGAGTCCTCATTATGAGACTCACTTCTAGTCTTATGGAGTGCATGGCTGGTACTATTATGGTGAACATAAAAAGAAACCATGGTAAAATGAAACAATAGTCAATCCCATTCCAAAAAGTACAACCCCATGTTCTGCACCAAAACACCAGTTTCCCCTTTACAGAGGGGCGACAGAAGTCATATTCCTCACTTATTTTAGTACAGGGGCTCTCTGTTTCGGATATTGTTCATTATCTGAAGGTGTATGGGCTGCAGTTTTGGTCTCCAGTGTGGCAGTACTAAGAGACAGTGGACCCTTTATGATGGTGTTGAATAGTGAGGTTCTGGGCAGACATTGACCTCAGAAGAAGTTAATATTGGACTCATGAATAAGCCAGCTTTTGAATGTGTAAGAGGTTTTAATTCAAACAGGATTATCTGCTTTGCATGGCCGCTTTCCTTCCTGTTTCTCTACCTACCCTGCTGCCACCCAAGAGAAAGAATCAACGGGGTTCTCCAAACCTGGGAGTTTCCAAATCTATGAGCCAAAGAACTTTGTTTTATCTTTTTGCAGGCACTCTCCACTGAGATACAGCCCCATCAAAATTCATTATAAGCAGCAGAAAGCCGAGTGATAAGAGTTGGGAGGCACTAATTTTCCAGTTAGAGCACGTTGAACTTTTAGCTTTTAATCAACAACACAAAACATAAATAATCCACTCTCACTTTCTTTATTAACATGCTACTAATCAATCAAAGAACCAATGAAATAAACACACACACACACACACACACACACACACACACACACGCATATATATCACAGACAGCAAAACATTATCAATTTCCTGAGGGAAAGTATTTTTCAAATGCTCCATTGCTTTTTTTTGTTTTTGTTTTTACTTGAATTGTGTGGTTATTATTATTTTTAAGTGAGTATTCTGTCAAGGAAAACAGGTCTTTTGGGACAAGAGCTGCAAGGGTACTGCCAAACTCAGCAAATAAAACACACTGCATTTAGTAACGGCAGAGTTTGGAGGAATCATTATTTAGTATTAATGTGTCTCAGCTCCCAAAGTATCAGCAATGTCTATCTCTGGGTCACGGAACTATTTCTGCTTTTAATTTGCCCTAAAGTAAGTTTCTTTTTACCAGAATTCACTAAAGAGCTCTACAGAAGGAAAGGATAAAACAAGACTCAAAGAGAGGCTGGGGATGTAGTTCAGTTGTGAGAGTGCTTGTCCAGCATCACTAAAGCCCTGGGTTTGGTCCCAGGATGGCACATCCCATGGGTGGGGGTCCATATATGCAGCCTCTGAGCTCTGCTGAATGGTAGAGTCACGGGAATCAGAAGGACAAGGTTTATCTAGCTATGTGGTGAGTTTGAAGCCAGCTTGATACATAATAATCTGTTTGAAAAAAGAAAAAAAAGAGGAAAAAAAGATAAGGAAAAAACCCCCAAAGACTGAGAGAATCCAGTAGTTAGGAATTAGGCAAAGGCTGGAGAGAGTGAGAAAACAAGTTAGTGAACCCTCAGGTAACTAAACGGACTGTTATTCTCTTAGGAGGAGACACCTATTGACTCTCTCATTGTCTCAGTGAGGGGTGGGGCCTCATGACCCCCTAGTGAGAAGATGCTTATTGGGAACCAGTAGGGTTTCAGTACAAGAGAAAGGGAGATGAATCAGAGTAATGGTGTGTGTGTGTGTGTGTGTGTGTGTGTGTGTGTGTGTGTGAAAATGACCAAAATTCAGTATATATGAGCAAATGTCAGAGAATGTAAAAATCGTTAAAAAGTGGAGAAACCAAGGATGAATTTTTCATGTTGAATCTGCAAACACTGGGTGAAGTCACCTTGGTACTCTTGGCCTGACTTGAGCTGAGGGTGCAGTGGTGAGGTGGGTGAGAATGAAGGGGTGAGAGTGATGACTAGTAAGGTCCAGTGGCAACTTTAAGGAACCTGTTGTAAAGATTTGATGTAAAATGTGATCTCAGACATCATGTTGATGATTAATGGAAGAATCCATTTTAGGCAATTTCTGATATTGCCAAGGTTTTGTGTTTAAATAAACAGAGATGTCACTGTACAAATTCTGAATGAATTCTCTGATTTATGAACTTATAAAGTGTGGGAAAGTCAAAAGCAAAATCATGCCCTGAAAGCTATGATTTCTACTTGGTGTGAGAGATCTGGGTGCAGATACACTCCATGTACAGAAAATTACCATGAACCCCGAATGTCTGGGAAGAAAAGCATCAAATCTTATACATCGAAGCATCGAAGCTTGGAATTTCCCCCAAATGAGCTGTGATAGCAGGCAGCATCAGGGTCCTTCAGGGTTCTATTGTGGAATCTAAGAGAGCCAGGAAAAAACACCCAAATTGCTGCTGTAGAATGATGGAGGTGGGGATTAATAAAACCCTTGGAGCTCTGATGGCAGAATATCAAAACATTATCATGGGATTTCTAGTTTCAGGAGAGAGGAGGGAAAAA
>LZPO01029516.1:0-10738 GCA_001675575.1 Neotoma lepida
CTCACTCATTACAGGGTATCCTAATGTTAATTTCTCAGAATTTACCAACAGAATAATGACTAATGAGAATCAGAGGGAGTGATGAGGGGGGAATCACTAGAGAATGGTTGACAAGGTACTAAAGTACGTAGATGTCAAGAAACTCTGAGATACTTTCCATAATATGGTGAACTATACATTTTAAAAATTTACAAATAATTGTATGTTTTTACTTTTGAGATCATAAATATTTTAATTTGATTTAAATATTGCACCTTATATGTATCAGACATTACAAACTATCCTCAATGTTCATAATTTTTGTACTTTTATATATCATTCAAAAATAAAAATAAGTGTATCTAGGAGAACTATGGTAAAGTGTTATTTTTAAGGGATAATATTCCATGCTTGTATTATGTTTTACATACTTTAGTCTCTGGAGAAAAAGCATTGACCACTATGAATAAGTATACAGGAAACTTTCCATGATAGTAATGTTTGAGAAATATCTCATCATTAGTCCATGGTCAAATCCTTTTTTAATTTTGTATAAATGGTATTTGCTGGTAAAAGAAAAACAAGGTGATAAAGAAAAGTTTTTCAAATACATATGACAAATTTTAATAGGTACCATATGCTATAAGGAAGTTTTTGTCTTGAACCTCTAAAGAGACCTTTCCCAAGAGCTACATTATTGACCACCTATCTTTAATTGAATGATTATTGGTTTTACATAAAGGTTATCAAGTGTTAAAATAAAGCAATGACAATTTAAAAAAATGGTTGGAATTTAAACTGATACTCCCTAACATATTCTGCTTCTTAAGTCTAGTACAGTCTCTACAATGTGCATCTTTAGCAAACATCTTGTGATAGCAGGTCTGTAAGCCTCACTAAGTTATATAGTAGCCAGTGGTGAAGGCATTTAAAAAGAAACACAGTCAATACCAGACAGTAGCAAGCTAAAACTCAGTCCACTTAGTTCTTTAGCAATTGCATGAGACAGATTCCAAGGTCTAGGAGAAAATAATAAAAGCACAAATAAAAATTGAAAGACACTGACTATGAAAGTTAGACAAATTGAGGAGGGACGGATAATAACATTCTCCGTGGGTACAAGTTGAAAGTATTGATGATTGAGCGCAGTCACCAAGTATCTGAACAACAAAAAGGTACTACATCAACAAGAGGAGAACATTTAGAAGTGTTAAAAATAAGTAATTAATTTTGAAGAGCAAGGTGGAAATTTTGGATAAACTATTTTATTAATACTTTCAATTCCATGTGTATATGAAGGTGAATGTGAGAAAATCTGGAAATATTTCACTTTATCATAAACATTAATAAAAGCTGGAAACTGAGGCAGAATGCAGAATATTGATACTTTTTTCTTCAGTAGGCATAAAGTAAAATGGCTAAGATCATAAACATAGAGTTAGTTGATCACATCTGTTTTCCTCCTACAAACAATATCATATTTTTTTGTTATTACAGTTTCAAGTTAAACAAAAGCAATGTATAAAATAGTGAATACTTTTACATAATATGACACTTGAACATACATAACTATATACCTTTTGTTTTCACTGTAAGTTTCTTTGTCTGATTTAAAAATATATTTCTTTAATTTCTGAAATTATAACATAATTACATGACCCTCTTCCCTTTGTTGTCACACACATATATGTATACACATATATATTTCTAAATACTTAAATACAACCTGTTCTTTATGTATAACCTTACCTATGTATATATTTCAGGCCTGACTATTATATATTGGATAAAAAAGTGGTGTGATCTTCTCTGAGAAAGACGGTTTCTCCCACTCTCAGCATTTCTTAGTTGCCTTTAGTTCTTTGTGTCAGGTTGAGGTCCCCTGAATTTCCCCCTTTTCATGTTAGCAAGTGTATTGTTCTAGTCTTTGCTCAGTTTATGATTAAGTAATAATTTGGGCAGCAGTTTAGGAGCGAAGCTTCTTACAATTCTAGAAAAGACTCCCTGATTCTCTGGCTCTTACAATCTTTCTGCTCCCTCTTTCATAATTCCCTGAGCCTTAGTTGCAAAAATGGTTTTGTTGATGTATTTTTTGGGAATGGGCTCCACAACCCTGCATTTTTATTGGATGTGGGGTTTTTTATACTGATTTCCAACTGTTGCAGCGAGAAGGCCCTTGATGGGGACTGAAAACTACACTTTCTGTGGGCTTAAGTTTAGATGTTTAGAAGGAGAGTAGAGATTGGGCAGCATTATTAAAGTGGCCATTGTAGGTTCTCTTGTAATATCCATGAGTTTCCAGTGCCATATGTGATTCCTCTCTCGTTGAGCAGGTCTTAAGTCCAATTGCAGAGCTGTTCGTTACTGCATTAGTACGCCTGTCACTACTGAACTCTCAAGTTACTCTTCCATGATGGTCTTTGTTGTGGTTCAAATAGTATTGCTTAGTACTGCAGCTTGCTTCTCTCCTTTGGAAGCTTGCATGGTACCTTCTGGTACCATGAAAAGCTAATCCTCAGCAAGGAGGCTTTCAAATGAGTTCCAGCTCAGGCGCCTCTGGGCACTGTTTCTGAAGTGCATGGTGTCTTCAGCAATAGGGACCTACCTTCCACCTCTGGATGTAATGGCAATATACTGCAATATTTCGGGAGTACCTAGAATAACTCTGACCATCATAACAAAAGAGGGTTTCTCATGCCTGGTATGGGGGAGTTGTTAGTTGTTTTTTTTGCCCTTGGAGGAAGCATCATCAATCCATATGGGAAGATTTTATTTAAACTATACATGTACATTTATACTCAGACATACACGCTATAGGTAGGTTTTTTTTTTTTTAGCTAAATAGGTAATAGTATGATTTTTTAATGTATTTATGTCACTTTGTATTTATTTTACTCCCCTTCCCTCATTAGAATGCCCCCCTGCTTTGTTCATTTCAATCTATCAGGTAATTTGTACTCTAAAAATTCCCCTTCAATTTCTTTTTAAAAATCCACAAATGATATTACATATATTATACATAAAGAACAGAAATTGTGTGTGATTTCTGCCAGAAATATATGAAAATAACCAGATGGGGCAAGGAGAAATCAGCTTTGCTACTCTAATAGGACAGGACACTGGAAGAAAGTGAATGTGAGAAAACCTGGAAGCATTTCACTTTCTAATTAACATTAATAAAAGTGGAAACCATAAGCAGGATACAAGATATATGGATGACTGGGGCACCTCCCTCCAGTGTCTTTCGGCATTCATATTGACTCTGCAGAAGCTTAATCAGTATTTGAAATGGACACAATGATGTCTTCTTAAAACAAAACATGCAAAATACCAAACTAATTAACACAAAGCCCAGATAATATTGTCTTCTATTTACTCCCAACAAGCCTCGGCATTTCTAAATTAGCAATAAAATGATATAAGGAAAGTGAACATTTCTGACTTGCTCTGTTAAGACTCAAGTATTTAAACATATTAAAACAGGAGTACAAGAAATTAGATAGAAATCACCTCAGTATTGAAGTTATGAAGAAATAAACCTCACTTTAAAAATAGTAATTATAGAAGTTTCACTGAATATAATATCACATATTTCTATGAAATAGAAATAAACTTTTGTACAAACACCTCAAAATATACTCTTATGGAGCCAAATATAATGGACAAATGATGTTCTGGAATATTTGTTATTCTCAATGTTATTTAAGAATATACTACATTTATGTATATATATAATTCAATGAAAGAATTATGTTTAAGAACCATTTAAAATAAGGATTCATTGAATAGAATTTAAGAGAAGAAATCAAAATAAAACAACTTTGAAACAGGAAAAAAAAACACAATTCTGTGAAATAGTCAAAGGAAAAAAATACAATTCTGTGAAATAGTCAAGCTTAAGACTTATCCATACTGAGAAAAATAAAAGTTATAAATCTGAAAAAGCTTTAAGAAAAGCTTCTATATGTGTGGACATATGTACAGCTGTAGATACATGGGCAGGGAATCTTCCAATCACTGATAACTTAGCAGGATGCAAGAGTTCATTGGATCAAAATGCGGTGAAATTGGACTCTAGAGAGAAGAAGAAACCTGAATGTGATTTTTCTAACGAGTTTTGTCAAACCTGGTCAACTGGGTATTAGAAGTATTACATTTTTATGGGCAAGAGGTACTGACAACCAAAAGTCCCACAACAAATCCAGCATTAGACTCCTATGTATAAAAATCCAGAAACCCAAAACACTTCTTACAGAGTAGATGAGTATGGATTAGGGAAAGGAAAAGCAGTCAGGTGCAAAGGCAGCACTCTACAGCACAGGAAAGTATTTTATAGTACAGGCATGGTGGGGTGGGTTTTCTGAAGCAATCTTATCTTGAAACGGTAGGGAAACTGGACAAAATATTTTAAAATTACATTATGAATGATAGGTAACAGGATTTTATAAAAGCCTCTTTAGAGAAAAGTGAAGTCAAAGTTGTAAATATAGCACTGAATATGGCTTTCACCCTTGTTGATTGGTGACTCAAAAGCTGTTACTGAGAGGTTGAAACCCCAGAAGAACTTTCTCATGGGGCAGAGAGTGAAGGAACAAACAAAATGGAAATCAGAACTGCCAATGAGTGAGAGTTCTAGTACATAACTGAGGCATGGGACTCTAAAGGTCTACAAATTATAATTAAAGCTGAACTGAAAATAAGCCAGGGAGTAAAGCCCAGCTGTGATCATTTCAAATGCTAGTTGTATTAATTAGACATGTCATCTGTCTTCCAGATGAAAAAGTAAATTCTCTCTGGCAAATGTTAACACTATCCAGAAGCTCAAAGCATCTCTGTAATTTCATCCACAGTGTTTAACTTACAATAAAAATGCCACTATGTATATAATGAGAGGACACTTTTATGAAAACCAAACAAAAAAAGAAAAGAAAGGCAGAATCATAAGGGAAACATAAAGTATTCGTTCAAGAAACAAAGCTGTGATTAATTCAGCCACTATTCAAAAAGACAACATGGTGGATATGGGGAGAGGAATGGAAAATATACCTGAGTCCAACTGACATATTTCAAACATAAGCAACATTATGAGAGGATGAGAGTCAAAGAGGCTAGTCCAAATAACATTAGAAAGTCTATATATATTATATATATAATTATATATATATGTATATTATATATTAGAAATGAATGGTATTTGTGAGAACCAAAGCAAAAACATCTAGCATCAACATCATTCGTTAAACACTCTCTATGTGGTACAAGCTATACAGACTATACAGTATATTTTGTAGCATAAATAATAATCTAGTTGATATATTTGATTATACAACGTGTGCAGAGGAGAGATTGTACAATTGCTATGATTTTATACTAGAATTGATCAATTAAATGAACATCTGGCAATAGTTTCCTGTGGGAAGGAAGAGAAATTCCACGTGGAAATGGAGGAGAAAAGGAAATAGTGGAAGTCCCGATGATACAGACAGTTATGTAAAGAAATATTTACAAGTATTTGTGCATTCATGTTTGACAGTTGAATGAATCTAGAAGCAGCAAATTCATCCACTACCCACACATTGGTTTCCAATTCTATTCCCCCATAAAGGAACCAGTATTTCTTGCTAAAACTGCAGATTTTCGGTCTTTAAAGTGTGTATATGATATTTATTCAAAATCAGAATTAAAGATGGTGGTTCTTATTCCATAAGGAAATTGTTTGTATACAATATATAATTTCCTGAAATAAAATTTTAAAGAACAGAGTTTTAAAAATTGATAAGAAAGTCAATTCTTGATAGAGAAAAAAAAACAAATCCATTTCATTAAAAAGAAAAGAATATGGAACAATATAGACCAGGCTTCTGACTCAGTACTTAATTAAAGAAAACTGTCAATTTACAAATGAGATCATACAATTCCTCAGAAATTCTTTCATTGCATATATCTTATCAACCATCTCACAAAATGACATGAGTCTTTTATGAGTGTTAAAAGTACTTCTGTTTACAGTTAAAAATAAAATTTATGAATTCAATTTCATTAACAGAATAATAAATATATGTTCACAATGTAGTATCATAGATAAAATACTAAAAATTGCTATATGTAGCATTATATGTCTCCAAAGTTTGAATGAAAAACTAGTAGGTTGCTATTAATATCTAAAGCATGATATAATTCATAAATAATAATACATGCAAAAATGTTTACCTGGTACATGTGTATTATTTTGTTTTATATAGGCCCAAAGGTTCCCTGAAAATGTTTTTTTTAACTGAGGAAACTACATTTCTTCCCATTAAATGTGAGAAGACTTGATGGTTTGTGTCTTGTAATTAAGACATATCCCAGTTGAGAGTGTTTTCCTGGACTAGATTTTTCTACCTTGCTCTCATGCTTGACTGAGTCTAGGGAAGCATTGTGCTGTTGCAGGACATTTAGCTTCCCTGAAGGTTGTTCAGTGTGAGAAGAATCTAAAGGTTTTTTTCTTAAAGTGTAGAAATTAACAGCAATCCCAAAAAGCAAATAATGTTCTATTACCTATTAGCAACTATAGCTGAACATTTTATGTGACTTAAAAGTGAACAGTTTGGGTTAAATGAAACTTTATTAGCTAAACTCTAAATAGTGTATGCAGAATTCAACACTGTAGTTATTTTCACAGCACAATAATTATATCTGAAGATATTTTCCCATTTAATCACATTACAGAATTTGAGAAGCAAGAAAGTCAGATAAAAATTAATATGTAAAATTTCCCTATATGCATAAATTTATCACAAAGAAAATACAAAGGAAAAGTTTTGAAAATGTTCACTGTGTATGCAACAGGCTCTTAGAAGTAACATAGTAACAATAAAAAAAGTCATGATTATGTGAAAAAGGAAAATGATAAGGATTTCCTGAAAATCATAGAGTAGGCTCTCGATGAGTTGAGGAAAATCATATTCCTATAAGAAAGAACTCATTATTGTAAAAATGTCATTTTTCCTTCAATTACTCTATAAGCCCATACAGGACTTTTTGAATCCTGTCAAACAGTGTAGCATGTACCTGAAGTGAAAAGATGCAATAATAGCTTGCATGTTTTAGAGAAGAGAAGGGTATATAGAAATTGCAATTTATAGTATTTACCCCAGGGTCATATGATCGAAGGTCTGGGAGAACATCATTTCCCTGCGGTCTATGCAGAAATAATGTAAAGCATGGGCTTTCACACTCTAGTTTAGGAATTATGCTGCCTTACCAACGAATTCAACTGGACACTTTGACTTGATTAAAACTTGAGTAATCTCTACCTATTGTTGTAGGAAAAGTAAACATTTTGATCATTATTATTTTCTGTTTGGCTCCCCATTCCTTAATGCCTCGTCACTGCTGAGGACTCTGCTGGAGCCAGCTATCTACACTGTGGCATCTTCCAACTGTCTATGAGTTACCTAAGTAAGTCTGACACAGGATGAACATGCCAGCTTACTTATTTATGAAATCTCTGGAAACACTTGACAGAAACAGAGGATGATGTTACAGTTATAAGAACCTGAAAGAAAAGGGGTGAAGAAGAAATGAGATATTGGTCAAAGCACCCAATATTAAAGCAAGTTAGATGGAACAATTTTTATTGTCCTTTTGCACAGAGAGGTGATCGTAGTTAATAGCAGTGCACTGTACATTTTAAAACAGACAGAAGAAAGTATTTTTAATGTCCTCACCAAAAAGAAACGATATATGTTTTAGATGATGACTGTGTTAATTAACATTAAAGGATTATTTACACAATATGCATATGAGTGGAAACATTCATATTGTACCCATAATGATACACAGTGTTCGTGTGTAAATGGAAAAGACCTAAAAGTTATGAGAGTCTTACTACAGTTGAAGGACAGTCATGCTCCTCACTGCCACACCTCTCTGTATGTCCCACATGCCCAGCTCACCTAAAGTGTGTGCTGCTGGTGGTGGTGGGAAAGCAAAACCATGTGAATGATTAGAGAATAAAAATGGAAAGATTAAAGGCCAGAGACAGAGACTCACCCACAGACTGACCTTGCTGTGAGACTTTAGACATGGCCATTCCTCAAACCTCACTCATGGGATCCTAGCTCTAGATGATGAACTTAAAAGGCACTGGACTGACAAAAACAAGCCAGACACAAAGAAGTTAAGATTCAGTTAATGACAGTTTCATGACTTGGCCAAACAAACCCAATGCCTGCTATTCAGAAGGCTTATCATTTACAATAGGCCTAGTGTACTTTCTTGGTGATGGAGATGCCTTATATTGAAATTGCTATGTTGATTACATGAGGATGTGTACATTTCCATTTCAATTGCCCATTTTACTACATATAATCATATATCAAAATGAGAGGGGGAGAAGAGAGAAAGGAATTTTTGAATAACCAAAAACTTTTCAAGTATTATGAAGTATGTGTTACCACTAATTTACTACTTGTTAGTCTGTATTTTTGCCTATCTTGTTACCTTAGTTAATCCTCAGAAGAAAACTAGAGCAGTATAAAGAGTTATTATTCCAACTTTATTAGTGAGAAAACTAAACTAATAGAGTACTAAAAATTGACAAGCTGTTCATTTGTTTCTAAAATTCAATTTTTTACTTTTATACTTTTACACGTCACAGTCACTGTTGTAGAGGGCAAGAGGTCCACATGCTTACAGACAGCACCAGAGAAACTAAAATTGTTAAACACGCAAGCTTTTTTCTTCAACAGAAAAAAATTGACACCTGTTCCCCCTGAAGGCTGGAGTAACCTGATGATCATAACCTGATGATCTTGTGATATTCTGTGGAGCCAGCTCAAACCCAAATTCCCCAGATGCCTGAGCATTGTTTTTCTTCTTTTTGTTATTTCTTTTTTTCTTTTTTTTATTAAAAAGATCTTCCACTCCTTTTACATACCAACCTCAGATCCACCTCTACTCCCTCCTCCTGCCCCGCCAACTCCCCCCCTCAACCCACCCCCTATCCCTACCTCCTCCAAGACAAGGTCTCCCTTGGAGAGTCTCCGGAGCCTGGTACACTCAGCCGAGGCACGACTAGGCCCTCCTCCCTGCTCCAAGACTGCACCAAATGTCCCACCACAGGCATTGGGCTCCAAAAACCCAGGCCCTGCACCAGGGACGGATCCCGATCCCACTGCCTGGGGGCACCCAAACAGTTCAAGCCAAACAACTGTCTCAAGCTTCCAGAGGGCCCAGTCCAGCACCTTGGGGGCTCCACAGTTATTGGTCCCCAGTTTAGAGCATTGTTTTTCAATCAATAAAACCCATCATCTTGAAAGAGTCCCCTGTACTTTGCAAAAGAGTTTGCTATTATGCTTATTACAAACCCTTGCTCCCTGGACTGTTATCCTGAGCGTTGTTTCTCAGTCAACAGGACTCATCCTGGTGCTTATTATAACATTTCCCCACCTCCACCCTGGCCCAGACTCCTGAGCATTGTTTTTCAGTCAATAGAACCTATTCTTGTGGAAGAGGTCAAGAGGTGCTTAGCAAAAGACATGTACTTTGCAAGGGAGTTTCAATGCAGTCATGCCTCATGCTTTGTTGTGATAACTATCACGAGGAATCTTTTCCCCAAAGAGTTTCATTCTTGCAGTCCCACTGTCAGCTTTCAGGGATCCACACATGCTGTCACCATCACTATCACCATCTCCATCTTTTGTTGAATCTTGAAAATCATACTATTGGGAAATAGCTTTCTTTTGTATATAAAAAAGCTTCCCAAAACAATATTCATGTTCAAAATCTGGACTCTCTTCCTAGTGATTCCAGAAACACTCAAAGTATAAATATTACCTATCACAAGTACTTCAAAGTGGTATCTCATGCTTTAGTCCATATAGTTGCATCTTAATTCCAATGACCTCCTGACTGAAGTCATGGCTTTCTACTAACCTTCCCTATTTTGTGGAACTCTGTATCCACAACTTATTTTAGAAGACAGTTTCTTTTTTCATACCATATATTTCATTTTTCCTATGAAAACATTAACAAATAAGGTAAACCTGATACTTGTTCTAATGAAGCTGATATTAGTAGGAATGATAAAAATAAAAGTGCAATAAAAACAAAAGTAAAATATTAATAGGTAAGAATTGTGAAGAAAAACACAACTGGATATCAGGAAGGAGAAATGTTGAAAAGTGGCAGAGAATCAGGCAATGACTCTTTGAATGGCAGGAACACACACACATAGGATTAACAACATCAAAAGAATTCCTAAGAGATGCAGCAATTGCTGGGAATTTCCTCCAGTGTGATATACCTTGCTATCATGGAGAAAATGGGAGAGAGGTGGTACTGCCAGATAGATATAAAGGGAGAGTAACTGGCATGGGTGTGTTCAGGAAGGCTGATGAGAAGTAACATCATATAGGACTTTAAATGTATAAGAGGGAGTATGCTTTTTACTTCAAATAGAAAACCATTAGAAATTAATGTTTCATCATTGTACTTTTATGCATGGCAAAATTTTGTAAAAGTAGCTGGCATTTGGGCTGGGGATATAACTCAGTTGAGTGTTTGTACAACATGCTCAAAGCCCTAGTTCAGTCCCTAGTACTCTATTAATTGAGTGTGGTAGTCACCAACCACCAACTTCAAAAACCTAAGAGGTGGAGGCAGGAGGTCCACAAGTTCAGGTTGTACTCAACAGTGAGTGCAAGTAATCATGGCATATATGAGAATTTATCTCAAACTAAATAAATAATGATAGATGATAGATAGATAGATA
>LZPO01029518.1:0-10716 GCA_001675575.1 Neotoma lepida
ATCAATATTATGCCCAACACATCAGGAATAGTGGTTTGTTTTTCCCTACTAAGTAAATAGCAGAACTCTTTGAGATGCTCACTGAAGTAAGAATAATTCAAAAAAGAGAGTATACAAATGTACAATGTTCTGACATTGTGACTGATTGTAAAATTGAGTTTTATAATTGTCATGGGTATTTTCCCATTTTTTTATAATACTGTTATTGAATATATTGATGTATTATTCTAATATCTGTATGATGTATATGTATATATATACATTTACTGATTAATATTTACATAGTTTATTATGCATAGAAATAGTTTCTGATANTCTGTGGCTTGACTTAAAATCTTTTGAGTTGACAAGTGTACAAAGGCAATATATGTTTAGTAGAAAATATAGTTTGAATTTTGAGCTTTAACCTTGTTCTAGTCTAGTTATAGGAAATAATATAATATTTTATGATACTAGTGGCAGGGATCCATACTCTGAGTTGGTCAAATGATTGCAAGTGGATTGAATTAATATACAATATACTCTGTAGCTATGCTGTAATGTTTGGTAAGTGTATTGAATTTATCTGTACTTATTTTTCAATCAGCAATGGGTTTATTTTTAATACATTCCAATTTTAAGTTAACATGCTTCTCTATATAAAATGTTTACCTTCTACTATTCTGTTATGATACATGTAAAGATTTGACAACATCATGATGTTTATACATTTTCAATTTTTTATCACAATAGATAATTGACAGAGTATCAGTGAGACTAATATCCATCACTCAAAGTCTTTATCTTCTTTTCTGGGAACTTAGTGTATTTCTACCTTGGTGAAAAGAAATCATATTATGTTGTTTGACTGTTTATGAATTTACTGTTGCCTTTTTTGAATAAGTATGGTTTAAGCTAAGTTAATAAAATTCAAGTGATGCTTCATTAGTAAATGTGCACTCACAAGTTATAAAGCAGATCTATGGTGCCAAAAGGGCAAGAGCTGAACTATGTACAGAAACAATATGAAATGACATTCTTTTTATAATAAGGCTAGAATCATTTTGTTTCAAGAATTGCTGGGAGGGATGTTGAGTAAATTGAAAGGAGACCCACTTAATACAAAAGAATCCTGGAATAAGTTTCACAGTAGTTTATGCTGTGAATAGTAATGTCAAAGCAGCTCTCTACCACTTCCGTACAAAATGACATTTTGCAGTCTTCATTTAACCAGTTTCCAATTATTTTAAGCTCTCTTTTTCTTATTTATGTTAAGTGTGGTAGTAGCTGACCATCTTGAGATTTCAGAAGGTGGTGGAAGGCTGGATTCCTATCACTACAATTTGATAACAGCTGTTCAAAGTCTCCTAGTTTCTTCTGACTGTTAGAGTACCTATCTGTCTTCCCAAACTTACCCATAAAGGGAGGATATCCAAATCTTGCAGAACATTTGTTTACACTGTGTGAAGATGTGTCACTATGATCAGTTTAAAAAAGTGCTGAATGGCCAATAGTTAGGCATGATACAATACGTGGGATTTCCAGGCAGAAAGCAACTCAGGGTGAGAATCTGGCATGGCAAGAGACACTGGCAAGACACTGAAGAAGTCAGACATATGATACAGAGGATAGGTAATTGAGCCATGTGGCAGAAAGTAAATTAATAAAAACATTAATTTAAATTATAAGAGCTAGTTTGGAAAAAAAAACAAACTAAGGCCAAGCTTTCATAATTAATAAAAAGTCTCCATGCCTTTATGTATGAGCTGGCAGCCCAAAGAAAATTTCATCTACATCCAACTGAAAGGACAAGGTCTTCTTTGGCCAGGGCTAATTCTNGGGTGATTGTTGTACTCAGCTCTATGGAAACTCAGAGCAAATCTGGCACCACAACATACTCTCCCATCATTTATCACAAAGCTATAATCTGATATACTGAGTTCTATCTTCATTAAGAACTGTAAGAGTTACCTGCTAGTTGAGACACATCCTCCAAAACCTGCAGGGCTGCCTTTCACACTGGCTTGGGACCCATTTAAGTCTCTTTAGAGTCTGTATCATTGATAATTACTGTTAAATATATGGCTATGAAACTCATTTCTTCAAAAGTAAGGTGATTGGTAAATCAAAGACCAAGTGATGACATCTGTGACCCAATTCATTAGGCAGAAGAAATTTCTATTTCATCTTCACAACAGTCTTGTGAGTCTTATGTCTTTGCTTGCATTTCTCTATGAAGTGCAAAGTCAAATGACCCATCGGGTCAAGGAACATCTGTGTTTTATAGCATGGCTTAGAAAGAGGGCTGAGCAGCAGAGATAGAGACTTGCAGTGTGCCCCAAGCTTCCATCAAGATGTCCTTCCAGGCAAAGCACAAGGGAAGCATCTTATGCGTGCACTGAACTATCACATTCATTTATATTGACTTCATCACCCAAAACAAAATAATTATTTGGTCATATCAGGGAATAATTTACAGACTTTAACCAATTGGAAAATACTCAGCTAGAAATTCTTCATGTATCTTTAGAACTCTATTGTGCTCTTCATATAAAATTTATTATTGAGCTACTTTTTCTTTTACTGAATATCACAAATTCAAAAACAAACAAACATAATCATTCTCCCTATTTGCTATTCTATGTGAGGTTTTATTTCTTAAGGAAACTTGGATCATTCAATGAACAGCTTTGTAATCCTTCAATTTGCATAAAATATTAAACAATTTATAATCTCTCCCACAACCATGAATCAAGTTACAGAAGATTATGTGTTTGTGTTTATGATGACATCCTTGATAGAAAAGTCATAAAGTAAGCCAATAAATGTCTATGGCCATAAGTAAAGGCAACATGTAATAAGATGGGAGAAGGAAATAATCTAAAAGCTAAACAAATAAAGAGGTANGAGTTTGAAACTACAAATGTATTTAATAGACATTACAAGAGGGAAATTTTTATATCCATCTTATCTTCTACAGCAACTGTCTGCTATAGTATTACAAATCTGTAGGTATTTAATAAATTTCTTATAAATAATGCATAAAAATACAAAACCTCACATTAAAACTTAGATTTCTTTCTCGTGTGTGTGTGTGTGTGTGTGTGTGTGTGTGTGTGTNGTGTGTGTGTGTGTGTGTGTGTGTGTGTGTGTGTGTGTGTGTGTCTGTCTGTCTGTCTGTCTGCCTGTCTGTCTGACTCAGACTGTGTCTGTGTGGTATATGTGCATGTATGGCAGTATGTGCATGCCCACATATGACTGTGCCAAGGCCAGCAGACAGCAGGGGATATGTCCTCCTTGAACAGTTTTCGACTTTTCCCTAAAAGCAGAGTATCAGTGAACCTGGAGCTTGGTGTTTTTCGGCTAGGATAACAGGCTAGGCAGCCCCGTCAATCTGTTTCTGACTTCCTGCCCATCACTTGTTCTTGTTCACTTGGCCAGACCAAGCCAGACATCCNAACTCTTGTTTTCACGTTTTCACAATAAGCACTATTACCCACTGAACCATCTCTCCATCTCTTCAGATTTCTTCTAAACTTAATAATTAAGTTNTGTTAAATACTTATGTCTAGCTACAATAGGATTAGGAGGTCCAATTACTAATTTAAAGAAAACAGAGAAATTTGCAAAAAATGGAAAAATCCCACAAGTCACATTTTTATCAATTNAAAATATTAATTTTAGATAACTTTGTATAATAGATTATCACACTGCTGTTTACCCTTACATTTAAGTTGTTTGTATTCTTTTAATGTTTTATCATCTATAAATCACATTATTTTAAGTATGTTTAGACCTTAGTGTTAAGGGAAGCCCATTGGAGTGCTATAGATAATAGCACCAAAGAGTTTTGTTTTTCCTCTTATTGAAAATAGATTCCTTCCTTACATAATACAACCCAACAATGACTCCTCCCCTACTCCATCTAGATCCAACCCCCTACATCTCTCAATAGAAAACAAACAGGCCTCTAAGGGATAACAACAAAACCAAATATAATATAAGATAAAAGCCAACACATTTGAGTTAGACAGGACAAACACAGGGAAAGGAGTCCAAGAGAAGACATAAGAATAAGAGACCTACTCATTCACACACTCAGGAATCCCACAAAGGCATCAAACCACTAGAGAATTTTACCNCAGTTAACACCAACCTCCAGTGCCTGTGTGTTTTGCTCACTTAGTTTCTTTTTTTTTTACTTTTTCTTTATTCCCTTTTTTATGTGTATGAGATATTTTCAAGGTAAATATGGCTTTATCAGTGTAAGCACTAATAAGCTCTCTGTCAACGTAACTCGCTTAAAAAAATAAAACTTTGTTTCATCATAATAAATCACAGTAATTCTAGTGATTCATTTCCTACCATGTGACTCTTCCTAATGATCAAGTTCAGCTTTCTGATCGTTTGGCTGCCTAACTCTGTTGACTGAGAGGAACCATATCTTTCTACTTCCCATTGTGTTGGACAAATATTTCATTCAGTGTGTGCTTCTCTTCTTGAATATTTTCTTCTTTTAGTATATCTATGTTTAGAAAGATATAATCCATGAATTCTTTGATATAATCAATATCATGCAACACTGCAAAGAAGTTCAATGTTCATTTCATGAATGAGGTTTTTTTATGTTTTATGGCTTTTTTAAATCTTACAGCAGAGGGGCTGGAGAGATGGCTCAGAGGTTAAGAGCACTGACTGTTCTTCCACAGATCCTGAGTTCAATTCCCAGCAACCACATGGTGGCTCACAACCATCTGTAATGAGATCTGGCACCCTCTTCTGTATACATAATAAATAAATCTTAAAAAAATTATCAAACCTTTAAAAAAAATTTCTATTTATAAAAAAAAAAATCTTACAGCAGAGATAGTATTTTTTGCAGGGACTATAATCTCTATATACCAAGTATGTTGAATTTGGATTTCTATTTAATTGTTACCATTTTCATTTTATAACTCAAAACTTCAGGACGTCCNTGAAATCTGCACTGTCCATCCAGCATTTATAAATGTGTAGAATTTCTTACAATACTCTTGAGAATATTAGTAACACCCTTTATGGAAATAATGATTACATTTTTCTAATGCTATATGAAAATCTAGGCTTTGATACACAGATCACTTAGGTTGTTCAGCTCAGCAGTAAAGCTATTAATTATTTCATTATGTTTTACTGTTTTCAAAGGATTAGTGCTTTGAAATTTTTAATTGCACTTCACTGCTGTAATTTTTCATGTTTTATAGTTCTATTTATGGTTTTAATTTTATAATTTGAGGATATACAGGCAGACAGTGTGCACAAAGGTCCTCAGCACTATTAAATTTTGACAGTGCCTATGACACATACTTTAAAACATATAGTATTTCTTGCAAGTTTTACTTAATAGTAGGTTTAGTTGACAAAGTGAAGCCTACTGGAGGTGTCCCAATGTCCTGAAAAGGCTTAGATATATCCTCTTAAAGCAAGANAATTAAAGGCACAACACTCATTGCTTCAAATCAAAACCTTCCCTTTTGTAAAATTTCTTTACATAATAACTAGTAAATTCTATTTTGTTAAATGTTTCAGACTATAATCTTAAAAGTAGTGCTAAATATGTGAGTTGCATTTATTATAAAAGGTACTTGATATTTTAACACATTAACAAAAGTAATACAACTTTAATCATTAACACTAAATATTAAATGATATTAGTGGTATTTCATTAACTGTAAACAATTCAGCATATCAGTAATATTATTGATATAAACCAACAGTTTAAATTTATTGATTTCAGTCCTTAGCATTTTGGTAGTAAGTATTGAAAGATTAAGTTACTAAGATCCTGAGAGTGTGGGCTAATGGATGATTATGATTTCAAGTTGGAATGATAGTAGCATTTTACCAAGCAAAGATGAGGACTGACCTCCAGTGATAAGATAGTTCACTTTATTCTTTAAATAACATTGCATGTTATTATAAATATATTAGATACAAATCAAGTATGTTTTCTTTACTAATTATGCTTAGTCATGAAAGAGACTACATTTTCCTTACTTGAGAGTATCTTCAGTACCTAGCTGGTTCAATAGGTGATAGATAATTACCTACCTCTAATTCTAAATAAAACTTCTATCACAGNACATGTTCTGTAACTTCAGATATTGTATTGTTTCTACTAATATTCAAGATAGATACAGATTGAAAAACATGAATAATACTTTTATATTATGATGCAAATGGTGGTGGTCTTCATGAGCACTTATAGGGTCTAAAAGAGTCTTTGACAATTCAGTTCAATAGATATTGTGATAATTATAGTCTAAAGTTTACTAGACTAAAATCACATTTGAATGTTTTATATATAAAATAGACAACAGGAAAAATAGTCTTCCCTAGAAAATAACATAGCAATTGGTTATCCAGTACCAAATAGTCTGCCCTGAAAACATATGATCAAGTAACATTATACAGATTGAGCAGGTTGTATTTATGCATTTAGAAATATATATATGCATATATATAGTATACATATATACATAAAATAATAATTATTAAAAAATGAATCCATGAATTTGAAAAACAGTAAGGAAGAGTATATGGGAGAATTTGAAGAAGAAAAATCAAAATGGAGTGGCTATAATTTCAAAAAATTAAGAAATAATTAAAAATGAAAAATATCATTTTTAAACTATTGGTCAGATAAACATGAATTCTAACACATGATTAAAAGGAAACTAATTGAGTCAGACAACACAATACAAAATCACTCACCTAGATAAGACTGATGAACACATGTAAGAGTGAAAGGAACAAGCAATAGGGAAGTGATAGACTGTGAGATCCAACTGTGTTCTCAGAGTCATATGTAGAGGTGATCACTTGTGGAATTTTATAATCATAATTATGTATAGTTCTACCTCAGGTTCAGGTGGGAGCACTCCTTACGTCAGTGTAATAATGAACCCCAGGAGATTATTAGATGTACACCCTGGGTGGAGGAGTTTTAGAATAAGTACAAAAATAATGTATTCCTGGTATGAATAAATAAAATAAAATAAATAAAATCTGAGCTGAAATTTTGATTCACATTCAAGTAGATCACTGAATGCACAGTGTTTAACATTCTGTGTGATGTTCATGACTTACAGGAAGACAGACAGGGTAGAACCTAAAGAGAATGACTTTGTTTATTTGTAACAATAAATCCTATGTTGCTCTCTCCATGGTGGATCACATTTTCTAATCTTCTGAAAACTGTATTACTGTGCTGTGTTTGTTTCATGGTACATATATGAAATTATATNCACTATTATTTGTTGTGAACGAGNTCCATTAAAAGCTGATAGCAGTGTGATTTAACCAAACTCGTAACATGTCAAACTAGGTTATTTGCCAGCATTTTTCCAATAGTATTTCACTGGGTGACTTTTTCAAAAACCCTGTATGTGTGTCCACATGTGTGTGTGTACATATCTCCTTATACACAGACCTCGGTGTGCATGCTGATGTCAGGGAACAGCCTCTGATGTCTGTCCTCACCTTCCTCCTCATGCATATATCAGGCTGGCATATTCCTAAGTTTCTTATTAACAATTAAAAGAAAGTTATTTCTTATCTTTCAAACAGTGAAATTAATTTATTTTAACTTAGCTCTAAACTCTATTACAATACAATTTTTTCATGGTTTTTCCATTCTTTGTTATACAGTGTCATTCAAATGAAAGATTTTAATTTTTAATTTTTTCATAAATTCCAGGGTGCCACATCAGATTGGAAGCATCATAATAAGAATGTAAACATAATTAATATTGAGTAATGTATTTTAATGGAATGTTTGCTTCCTCAAGAAAAATAATCATGTTTAAAATTAGAGCCTTAGACTAATTTTCATTTCTGCCACATTTTATTACAATGCACCTTTGATAATTAATGGCAACATATTTATTTCCACTTATTGTGGAGGAAGGAGAAATTCTTTTCCATTCCAATGAGAGAATGCGGATTTTTGTGCAATTCAGTTGTTCCTCTAAATGTCAGTTTACTTAATTAGCAAATTGAGATTTTTATATCCTAACTTATTTTCAGAAATTCAAAACTAAATTGTTGATGTAATTATAATTTACTAATATACCTTCAATGTTGATAATGTCAACATAATGTTTTAGTGATGTAAGTGGGAGAATGAACACATTCATATTAATATCTAAAGTTAGTAATAAAAACTCTGGGAAACATTAGAAAATAAGGGTTTTGGGAGTTTGGGATGTGTGTTCTAAATCCAATGAATAAATAAAATGTCCTAATTTCTTCATTTTTAAGCTTGTCTACATAGATATGTGCATGGAGTTTATTTAATCACTTTTTCAGAGATGAGATAAGAGGAAACATTAAGAACCAAAGGGCTGGTGACTTCACTGTCAGTGAAAATAATGATAATTTGTTAATGGTTTTTCATTGCCACATAAATTAATAATCATTTGATAAATTCAGTATCACTAATCTTATGATTATAGACATTGTCAGTTTTTTTGAATCTCATTGCGCCTGTGTTTAAATCTATTGCAAGATGGTGCTCAACTGGATGCCCTGAAATGTGGTACTGCACAGGGAGGAATACAACTGTCAGATATCTGTTGTTCATGTTCTAGGATCTAGTGGTACCAGATTAGAAGGGGTTCTAGATTTCAATAAATTATTGTATCATTTTAATCTGATGTTATATTTATTAATGAGTCAAGAAAAATTCTTGTGTTGACATAGATTTTAGCATTGGAGCTGCATGAGCTGAGAATGTTTCAAACAGGAAGTGATGTCCATTGTGTGAGGTGCTGAATGAAGATGACTTTGCAGGTGAAGAGAAGGAAGGACAAAGCAGACTGGTGTGTTGTTATCTGGCTCTCCTGGCACGGTGAAATCTGAAACATCACAATTAGAAGGTGGCTTAATGAGGGTATGAGACCAGAAATTTTACACACATACGAAAAAAAGAATATTGCTTTAAGGTACATCATGCACCCAAAATTATTTTCTACTTTTGGCATGATACATTTTCTAAGTTAAACTCCATTAATTCCACACGAGTACGAATGAAAACTTAAGTACCAGTAATTGTCCTCTAAGCAAAATTTAATGTGTGTCTGTCTGATGTGTGTGTTTCCATGTTCAGAACCTCCTTATGTTTTATTCAGAATTTTATATTTAAAATAATTTTACCACTGCGCAGACAGTAATGTTAACTTTACCAGTGTTTTATAGTGTCCTTTAAATAGTAGTGTGGTATCGATTTTTCTTTTATTACTGAACACATATATCATATGGCTGTATGGCTGTTTTGTTGCTGTTTCCTAGTCTGTTTTTTTAATTTGTAAATCTACCAAATGGCATTGTTATTGATTTTAAGTTTTGGCAGCTATACATAAAGTGTCTCAAACATTTTTGGACTGGTTCCCTTTTTGAGTGGGAGCATGTTGTTAATCATTTGAGTAGATACCAAGGACCTTTGGGGCTGCTGATTCATACAGCTTCAAACAGGAATCAGANGANNTTGTTGGTGCAGCAGGTAAAAGTTCTTTCTGCTGCCTTGGCAAAGTCAAGGTAGGGTATATTTCCTCTGTGACTTATTTAGGGTTCTATATACATGCACACTCACAGGCACACTCAAACACACAATACTCTTCCTTTTCCCACCATTCTTATATAGGCTTCCATCAGAAGATGTGGCCCAGATTAAAAGTGTGCCTTCCTGCCTCAAGATATAGATCAAAAGCCTGTGTCTTCCAGCCTCAAGATCCCAATCAAAGGCATGCTGCCTTCCTGCTTCAAGACCTGGATCACAAGTGTGCCTTCCAATTCTGGATTGTAGTTCATTATAGATATAGTCAAGTTGACACCAAGAATAGCCACCACAGTAACCTTTAGTCATGGCAATAGCCTGGGTTGTTTGACCCACTCTGTTACCCCTTTGACCAACTCAATTAGATGCAACTCAATCCCAGAACTAGAAGCTTTATTTGATGACAAGAGATGGCCAGTTGGGGCTCTGTCTCCCCATTATTTGACAATTTCCTTTAGATCTTCTTCGTGTGTGTGTGTGTGTGTGTGTGTGTGTGTGTGTGTGTTTGTGTGTTAGGAAGTTTCTACTGTATTAGGTTTTGACACAACCCTTAAAATGACCCTTAATTTGAGCTGTTTTCTCTCCCTTTTCTGCTTATTTCTGCCTCCTTTCTCTTGACAGTTTCTTGACATATTTTATCTTCATGTTTCACATTTGTTTTATTCTCAAAATAATAAAAGTGAAGCCCTCTCATCTTGTCTTATTGCAACTTACCATTCCATGTTTTTGGTTGATACCTATGGGAGGCCTGCTCTTTTCTAAATAGAAATCGAGGAGATGGCATGTAGAGGGGGCTTTAAATGATTTTTAAATAATAAAAATCATTAAAAAACGAAAATAAAAGCCCTTTCTTTTCCTTCTCTAACAATTAATTTTAATTATATGTGTCTGTGTGTGGGTATATGTACAAGAGATGTACAAGGTATATGTGTGTGGAAGCTACAAGAGGGCCTAGGATCCCAGGAGCTGGATTCACTGGTGGCTTTAAGCTTCCCAATGTGGGTGCTCAGAACCAAAATCAGGTCCTCTATTAGAACATTGTGTGTTCTTAACCACCAAGCCATCTCTCCATCTCTTCAAACATTACTTTGTGAAGATGTTTTTCAGTTTTTTTCTTTTTTACTATATATGTCATAAACAGA
>LZPO01029520.1:0-10699 GCA_001675575.1 Neotoma lepida
AAAAAACCTTTCTCCTCCTCCATACCTAGGACCAGTCTGGTTCCTTTCATTTTTTTTTATTGCCTTCTTCATTCACCAGGCATCTTCCCTTTCCAGGAGCTGCTCATTGCCAATGCTGCCCTGTTGTGCCATTGTCTTTGACTTGTTTCCATTCTAAACAGAAGCCTCTACAAGGCCAAAGCCCTCTCTTCTACCCACAACTGGAAAACTCAGCATTCCAGACATCATTAATAGAAACTCAAGATATGATCATCAGACAACTGAGTGAGTGCTCCCAGAACAGATTTTAGTGTGTGATCATTTAAAGAAATTATGCAGTTCTACCACTCCGGTCCTAAATCAATGGTTGTCTCTTGAATTACCTCCTAACTACAAAGTATGACAGCATCTATCTGAAGGTTTTGGTGGCAGTGGAAGGTCTAGGCAAAAGCATGCATCCTAGGAGCTGTTCAGCTTCCGATCCCTCTTTGTCTGAGGACTAGGGGTACCTTTTCCTCGGGGATGAAGTCTTAGTTCCTGTTTCTTAGCACTGTGTTGATCTGTCTGATCTGAGCAGTACATTGTAATTGATGGTAAGAGTCACCTTAGCCATTCCATAAACATAATTTCTATTCCCCCAAAACAATATCCATTCTCTCAGTGAGACTATCTTATTGGGACAGTCAAGTCAGAGGAAAATGATGTAATGTCCTCCTTGGGGTGGACATGTTGGGAAATAGAATTAAGAGAGAAGTAATTTTGGTTTGTCTTATTTTGTTGTCCAAAGGACTGTGCAGTGATTTATTTAATATTTTTCAAACAGCTGAAATATAAATCGCTGCCATTTTCTTCCCTTGACCTCACCAATGTGTAAAACACAGGTACAGAGAAGAAGCCTGAAATAACGACCCCTCCACTCTATTCCTTAAGGAGTTATCCTGATGTCCTGCTCCTTATGGTTGATGTGGAGAGATGTTTAGGGAGGCGTGGTTCAAGCAAGCTGGGTGATTTGGGAGACATGGTCAGGCAACACTAACGCATCCTTTGTTATGTGTTTCCTCTGGACAGTGACAATACTTCTAACAGTGCTTAAAGAATGAACAGTCCTCACTGTTCCCATCGAAATCAGCTTGTCCTCTCTCACAGAAATTTTATATTCAACTCAACATCATAAAACAAGAGATTCAGGCTGGTTGATTGGCACATGGTAAAGTTTCAACCTTTCCTTTTACCTTTTGTTTCACTTAGTTTAAGAAATGTACTCACACAATCACAACAACATTGTCTTAAGTGGAAAAAGAATGTTGTCTATAATCTCTCTACTTTTTTCCTTCAAGGGGTTTCTTCCTGTTCACATATAGTTATAATAATTGTATATTGAAGCCACATAATACACTTAGTTTCACATTTTTATCATATGAGAATTTTTCATGTTTTTCAACCTATAATGTAATTTTTAGCATTGAATAGGCTATCACTAGATTAGCAAGTCCCTCTCATTTTTCTCTATGGCAGTTAAAGAATAACAACTTGAGTCTATCAATATATTTTCAAATGTGCATTTTTTTGGTTCATTTTATTTTTCTATGCGATGCTGAAAACAAGGTCCCAGGCCTTGTGCATACTAGGTAAACACTCTGCCATTGATCTGAACCACCTGTCTTAACATACATGTTTCTGAGTTTCTTCTGCAGGTGCATTCCGAGGGCTAGGCTAAATGGATGTGCGTGTTCTTGTGGCTCTCAAAGCACATATGAAACTGTTCTTCAAAGCACGCTTGCACTGTCAGAATCGAGAGGAGAAAATTCAAGTCACCATGTCTTTGCCATACGGGTGTATGAGATTTTATTTTTCCGTGTATTTTGTTTCTCTTTGCCAAAGCTCCCCTCCCCCACCCTTCTCCCCACTTTCTTTGCCTCAAGTGCTGGTTCTCACACTAACATCTGTGCTACCCGGACATGCACCCCGAGGGCTTATCTCAGCTTGTCACCTACTCACGGAGATTAATTTCTCCTTCAGATGTTTGTCCTTCAGCTTCCTTTCTGCTAAAAAGCCTCAGGATGTGGTGGTCTGCTCCCCCTGAAAATGATCCAGCACAGAGGCCTGCTGTCACTCACTTCCCTTCTCCTTCACACTTGCGGGTCCAGGGGGTGGTTTTTTTTTTTCTTTGCTTATAGTCCCTGCTGACACCTGACCTTTCCCAGTGGAAACAACGTAAATGACACCAGGATTTGAGAGATGGCAACCGCAGCCCCAGTGGCAGATAATCCGCACTGCCATTAGCCATAGCCTGTCTTGTTGCTCCACTAGAGAGTGAACGTATGAGTGGGCTGGGTTATCCCATGTTAAAACACTGGCGGGGGAAACTGAGAGCCCAATTTCACCTATATTCTAGTTCTGGTAGGTTTGTAAACTGTTCCCTGAACAACCCTCTACTTCTGCCCCAACCATCCCGTACTTGTGCAGACATTTATACACACAAATAACACAGCTGTGTTTGGGCAAAGCCTAAATCTATCAAAAGTTATTTCCTTTCTGTTTTATTTTCTAAAATATTTACATGGAATTCTGAAACCTAGATTGTTTTGTTTTCAAAATACGTCAGATGAGGAACTATATCATTTGCCAAAAGTACAGGGACAGCAGAGACTGGGTTAAAAGTCACAGTGAGAGTTGTCATAATATCTGATAAATATCTCACATTTATTAACATATTGTATTCAGCCTTAAGGAATAGGATCCGTGAAAGCAGAAGCTTAAACAGGAACCTCTTTACTCCATTGGATCCTGCAAGGCTTGGTATTGGAAACAAGTGAATGAAGAAATGACAGGTATGTAGACACACATACAGAAAACCTGGGGTCAAGGAACCATATCTACTATGATGGGGTAGCACAAACTATGCAGGGACCTGGAACCTCAGTGCATTTATTATGTTTAGCTCAGGGGGAAGGGTGAGCTGGTCTGTAGGAGGTCTCTGTAGCCCAGCAGTCTCAGGCTACAGTCATCTGGGGGGAAGAAGTGGCAGTTGCTAGTTTTTACACACATTGGTCAATCATTCATAAACATTCGTACTTACACATTTGGTCAACATTTGCACTCACGTTCCCAGAGGAAAGCTTTGCCAATTCTGAGCTTGACCCATATGTGGAAGGCTTTGCCATCTCCACGGGTCTGGGGCATTGGGTCCTTGATACGGCTGTGCTCACGTCAACAATACACATTCACTCACCACGTTAGCCACTCTGTGCACATTCACTCAAGGTTTCCTTGGCGCCCCACAGTCCTCCAGAAAGCATCCTATTTGATTGTTGGGTAGTTTTAATTACACGAGATGATAATGGTTGCGATGGTTTTAACGAGAATGGCCTCCATAAGCTCATGTATTTGAATACTTGGTTCTGGCCTCAGTTGCTGGAACTGTTTGGGAAGGATTAAGAGGTGGCCTTGTTGGAAGAGGTTTATCACCGGAGGCAGGATTTGAAGTTTTAAAAGTCTACACCATTCCCACTCTCTCTGCCTCCTACTTGTGGATAAGTTGTAAGTTCCCAGCTATTGCTCCAGCATCATATCTGCTTGCCTGCTGCCATGCTCCCTGCTATATTGATCATGGACTAACCCTCTGAAATTGTAAGCCTCCAAATAAACTCTTTCCTCTATACATTGTCCTGATTATGGTGTTTTTGATTTTTGTTTGTTTTGAAACAGAAAATTTTTTAAGACAGAAGTTGGTACCAGGGAATGGGCTATTGCTCTGACAGGCTTGACTATGCTGTTCTTTGGAGGAATGTGGAAGACTCGAACTTTGGACCAAGAAAGCAGTTCAGTGCCACAACAGGAGCTTAATGCACCATCCTAATAGAAGCTTGGAAGACAGTAGTGCTGAGAGTCATGTGTCCTATGGGAGTTCAACTCAAGAAATTTTAGAAGTATGCAATATTAGCATCCGTGCTAGAGACCATTCTTGGGAAATTTTATCAAAGAATGTGGTTGCTTTTTGCCTGTGTCTTAAGAATCTGCCTGAGGCTAAATTGAAAGATTTGGGGTAATTTATTAGCAGAGATGTCAAGACAGCCTATCACTGATGCTGTTAATATTAGTTATTACTAACCACTCTTATGCAGATCTACAATGAAAAAATGGGGCAAAAAGAACACCAAGAAATGTAATGTTGGAGTCAAGACTTGTGATGAAGAGATGAGAAAAGGCCAAGATAAGAAATTTCTTGAGTTGAGCATCCATAGTCCGCATGACTCTCAGCTCTGCTGTCATCCAAGCTCCTACTAGGATGACCCAAAGCTCCACTTGCTTGTGGCATTCAATTCCTTACCTTGTCCAAAGTCCCANTCTTCCACATTCCTTCAAAATACAGCATGGTCAGGCCTGCCACAGCAATAGCCCATTCATTCCCTGGTACCAACTTCTGCTTTAAATACTTTTCTGTTGCTAAAGAACCCACCTAACTAATCTTGCAATTTGTGAAAGAAAAAGGCCTGAGGGATTTTCTGGTCCTAAAAATCATCAGCAAATTAAAGTTTATGTTAATGTAGTTCAAGGAGGGAGCCAGGTTCCATTCCAAGTGGGCAGCTGAACTCTGGTAGCTGCAGCCATGCTGTTCAGGATTTAAGAATACAGTAGTAAATACAGTAGTAAAGGGATGTGGAATCTTCCCCTGAAGTTAAGGAAAGCTGCTGAGGCCAAGCATGTGGCAGAAGAGTCCCTGGATGGAGGTCTGGAGAGGCCCTTGCATGAAGCTGTGAAAGTGAAGCTTAGATTACATTTAAAACCCCAGGATGCTAGAGATGCCAGAGCCATAAGATATCTGCCAGGGAATGCTGCATACAGGGAGTAGAAACAGCCCAAGAGAGAAAAGTATATTACAGTTAGCAAAGCTGGAAGGGCAGAGCCATTTAAGGCTGTTGACGTCAGGCACAGAGCTACAGGATTTGGAGTTTGCCTTGCTGAATTTAGGTTTTGCTTTCATTCAATATTTCTCACTATGCCCCCCCATCCCTCCATTTTGTAATCAAAATGTATATTCTGTGTCACTGTATGTTGGAAGTATGTAATTTACTTTTTTATTTTATAGGGGCTAATAATTAAGAGATTGTTTTGAGACACAGAAGAGATTTTAGACTTTTAAATTGTGTTGAGACTGTGAAAACCTATGGAGACATTTGAGGTTGAACTATATGCATTTTGCATTATGGTACAGCCAAAGCCTATGGGGCCAGGGAATGGAGTGGTGGTCTCAGTGAGAAAGTCCCCCATAAGCCCATATGGTTCACAGTCACCAGTTGATGGAACTGTTTGGGAAAAATTAGGGTATGTGGCCTTGTTGGAGAAGGTGTGTCACTGGTGGTGGACTTTGAGGTTTTAAAAACGTGATACTCCCAATTAGCTCCATCTGCCTCCTACTCACAGATAGGATGTAAGTTCTCAGCTACTGCCCCAGCACCATGCCTGCCTGTTTACTGCCATGCTTCCCACCATGATGGCTATGGACTCACTTTCTGAAACCGTACGCCCCAATAAACTCTCCTTCAAGTTGCTTTGGTCATGGTGTTCTATCTTGGCAATAGAAACATAATCAAGACAATGATAAAGATGGAGGAGGAATAGAGCACTAACTGCATCTGCATCTTCTGAGCAAAAAAATATGCAGCACACAACCACTGTCCCCGGAGCTTCCTTTCTCAACCTTTCAATAGGCTAGCCACTCAAATAACCGAAGAATCATGCTGTGTTCTTAGCTCTGAAAACAATCAATTGCTCTTGTTAACATTCCATTTGTTGCTTGGATGCATTCACTCCCTCTTAATTTTCCCCACTTTGACATATATGCCATTATTTTCATAGACTATGTATTTTAAAACTATGTAATCCTCTGTCAAGCTAGTTCTAAAAATACCTCCCTTGATCTCTGATTTCCTCTTGTATTCACTTCAATTTTCAAGGTCACTTCGGAAAAGAAAAATCAGACTCACATGAACAGCAACAAAAACACTTAAAACATTTCTCCTCACTAGAGAAAGCTATTTTCCCCACCGTCATTTGTTAATGCATGCCGGTCCTCTCTCTCCTGCCTCCTGTCTTTTTCCTTTCCTATGAACCATAACTCTTCACCCTTTTGGCAGGATGAAGAAATCAAATGGAGTGTTTGTACAAGACCTAAAGAACAATAGAGTAAAGAGGAAAAGTGCTATAGCACATCACTGGAGAAAGCTCTTCATTTAATAAACATGATTGGAATTATTAAGTAGTCTTTCATCAGGGGCAAACAGACAAGAGCTTGTATGCCAATCCTGGTACTAGTTGTCTTTCTATTAGAGTTGTGTTGCATACAACACTGCCCTGTGCCTTATATGCTTTCTCTAACTACATTCTCAATGCATGGCAGCCAGATGAGCAGTTGAGTGTTTGCCATCAGATTGCATTGTACATGGTGTCTAACATATTTACTGTTTAGCTATCTGTGGATATAGGACTCTGTTGTGAGACCATGTCTTCTAGTAATGTTGGTAGCTACAGCCATAAGATCTCACCAACATAACTATCTAAACATTAGCTGAACAATGACAATAATAGACATGCCAAAGTGGACAGGGGAAAGCCCATGAGTCCTCAACCCTATACAAAGGAAGAACAATGGGCAAATAAGGAATGCTGAAAGTAGGAGAAATAGTCTTCCCCAGGGAAGAACATACCAATTCTTTATCCAAAATCAAATGGTCAACCTTGAAAACCAGTACATTATACATACTGAGCAGGTTATATTTAGGAATATATAATANATATGTATGTATATAGGCATATAATAACAATTAATGAAAAAAAGAGGCCATGACTTTGAAAGAGAGGGAGGAGGGGAATATGGGAGAGTTTGGAGGGAGGAGGAAAGGGAAGGGAGAAATGTAATTATCTTATAATATGAAAAATAAAAAAGAATGGAAAAATATAAAATATATTTAAAACGAATAAGTTGAAAATCTTTAAAAATAACATTAAGTGAGGTCACACAACCTCAGAAAGAAATAAGCAACCATGTTTTCTCTTATATGCAAACTGTAGACAATAAAAAATGTACATGTATGTTCACAATAACATGAAGAAAAGAGAACAAGAAAAGATAAATATAAGGGGGTGAGGAAGAGTAAATGCAGATGAGTGACACAAATTAGAACGAAGATATAAAGCTAATTGTTTTCCTAATTCTGCTTCTGCCATGAAATTTTTGGTTTTGATGGTGTATAAGTACATAAGATATATTTTGATATTGAAAGTGTAAAATTAATGTGAACTTTACAAATTCTGTTTGTTCATCCTAACTATATATAAGTTCATTAAGTTTTATAAACTCTTGGGTCTGGTTAATTTTTGTGTCTGATGTCTTTATTAGTTGCAGGCTTTTATGATAAAGTTTAAAAACTATATCAATTGATATATCTTTGAGATATCATTTGGCCTACCAGATAATCAAATGCTAGAAATTTTAATAACACGAAGTAAGAACAGGTACTTTTTTATACTACTAGATGGGATAAGAATTTTACAGATTTAAAGAAGTCAACTTAATCTTGTCCATCTAAATTTAAAATGCAGATTAAGCCCTCACAATTTTAAGAATCTATATATGTATATATTAATATATATTATGCACATGCAAAATCATACAACCAAGAGTCACAAGAAGGTGCTCATCACAATATTATTGTAATAGAAGACTAAAGCTAACTCCTCTGTGCTTATCAACACTGCAATACAAATCACACAGTAGGTCTACACACTGAAATACTATGCAGCATAAGGACAAAGCTATGTATGCATGTGTGCTTACAGTATATGTTACCATGTGCAAGGCCCTCAGTTTAATACAGAGTTCCACAAAACACCCCAAAGTAGAACTACATGAGAGAGAAAAGTCTTGTAGCTCTTCACAGCTTCCTCATTTGCTTTGGTGAACAACCTGCTTCTCATCGCTTAGACCCTGACAATCACGGGCTTGTTTCCTGTCAAAGATTATCTTGTATATTTAACATTTCCACAGTCTATATATTTTAGAACTTCAGAAGAGCCCATGAATCATTTTTAGTAGACTGGAAGAGTTATTTTTTAAAATGGCACAAATAACTTTCAAAAAGACAGATGGACCAATAGAGACAATGGATGAGTGAGGGATGGGTGAGGGAGGGATGGGTGAGGGAGGGATGGGTGAGGGAGGGATGGTGGAGAGAATCTTGTTTGCTAAAATGTTACCTGATAACCTTGTTCTAAGAGTGTCTGTTTGGTGAACAGGATTGGAAGGGAAGATTCATTCATCACAGCACCTCTCCATGTATGCAAAGACTCTGGGACTAGCCCCTTAGAGCACTATGCTCTCACTAGCAGTGGTTCTCAACCTGTGGGTTGAGACCTCTTTGGGGTCAAACAACCCTTTTATAAGGGTGACCTAAGATGACCCTTATAAAACACAGATGTTTTCATTATGATTCACAACAGTAGCAAAATTACAGTTATGAACTAGCAACTAAAATAATTTTGTTGTTGGGTGTCACCACAACAGGAGGAACTGTATTAAAGGGTTGCAGCATTAAGAAGGTTGAGAACCACTGCACTAGAGAAATTGCACCAATAAGCAAGTCACTTGAGCATTGAAGGGAGTTCTTGGTTGTAAGAAACCTTTGTGCTTGGGTTCTGACCATAGCATTTTTAGTACACTCGCATAGCTATGATTTCAGTAGATGCCAGCCGCCACATGGAGTGAGAGTGAGTCACACATTGCCTTCCCATTTGACAGAAGCAGGAAGTGAGGTACTGTGAGGCTAGTCACTGAGATAAATAAGCATCTGGGTTGCTCTTAACTATGTGGTGCTTTCCAGATGCTGAGAAGACACGTTCAAGATGCAGACAAAATCTAAAGATCCTAACAAGGCGTAGTTTTAGAAGGCGCCATGGGAATACAAAGGCTGGAATAGACTCCACTAATGGACTGGAACATTGGCAGAATGGATAGTCAATTGCACACCCTTGTGCTTGGCCTTGCACCAGGCATGTGAAAATTTGATTGGTCTAATGGGGGGCTTCTCTGCTGTAATCTAAGACATTTTGTGCTTCTATGGATGCAAAGTGTGACTTCCATGACTCCCCAAGTCCTCATGAGTATGTCACAGACAGCTTTTGCCATTTAGAGAGGAGCTAAGTGTATCTGCCGTCTTCTCTGAGTTTTCTGTAGGACTTCCACAAAGTCTGTACATGACATCATTCGTAATGACATCATTCCCAGTGTTTTGCAAAACCTTCTGCTTGGTAATCTATGAGTGCTCATTTGACACAACATTATGAAGTTTTTTATTCCAAAGTACTACAAAAGGCAGTGAGATGGTAGCAAGAGAATGGCATCTTATGCCTAAACCCTGGAAAAATGAAGCAACAAATATTCTTTTGGCTAAATAATTCTCTTCTCCATGTCATTGCATATTCTGTGTATGTCATGACCATGAGAAACGTAAAAATAATGGGTACTGTTGAACAGTGGCCAACGAATGTTCACTGGGCAGTATCAAGAATGCATTGCGTTGCCCCAAACCAGATAGACATATCTATGCCAGATATCTCACGACCTACCAGTGATCTAGATAATGACTTCATTATAATTGGGACGATGATGTTACAGGAAACAGTACAAACCATATGCTACTGATGACTTTGTAGGTCAGAGTGCCTTAAAGCCAGCAATGCAACATGATTCAATACACACTAAGCTAGAATGAGGGGATCTACTCAGATTCTCCAGAATGTGGTATTTGAAATGATTTCCGGAGGGTGAGCAGAAATTAGCCTTCTGCAGAGAGGCAGATCAACCAGAGGCACAGAGGACAGCTTGTCTGTAGTCACAGGGAGAGTCTGTGTGAGGAGGAAAGCCAAGAGTGGGCCAGCAGACATAGAGAATAGAATGAGGAGAACATGAAGCACTCTCATTAGGGATCAGTGAGCCATCCTATGCCAGGCTTGCAGGCCCCAGGAAGGTTTTGACTGGGGTTCTATAAGGCAGGTCAGAAACCTTTGACAGGGTAGAAGTTCTGAGAGAAGAAAGATGCGGCAGCTGCCTGCTGCTTGCTTAGGCTATTTAAGGAAAGTGTTCTTGAGTCACCTTCGTTAAGAAGAGAAACATAAATCTCACCTGGGGTGAAATGGGATGAAAAAGAACTGTTTGTGAGGGTCTCTTTGTGGGACGGTTGATGTGTGTGGCTAGTAGGGGTGAGGCTTGAGATACCTACCACGCAGGTGACACAGACTATTAAGTAAACGGTCTTCTGGCTGACCCCAGAGTTTCTGCTGGGATCCATGAGATGTACAATTTAGGGACATCAGTGGTCATCCTTGTTCAGCTTTCCTGTTACTACTCTCAGTCCCTCTGCCAAAGAAATGCTAAGTGCCAGTTTCGGTAATGGCTTTCTGAAAGGGCTCCCTGACATTTGTCTGCTCAGGGTGTTTCTCTGTGGTGAAGATCCTTGGCTCCTATGGAATGATGGAACGAAGGAGGAGGAATTAAGTGTTACATGTGAGCAACTCCTTGTAGTACAGTATGCTTTGGACAGTTTATCAAGTTGCTTTCTCTTGCTGGGACCAAAACCAATCTGGAGGCAGGGTTTATTTAGCTTANAGGTTATACGCCATTATCGAGGAAAACCAGGTGAGAAGCTCAAGGCAGGGACAAAAA
>LZPO01029521.1:0-10694 GCA_001675575.1 Neotoma lepida
TGCTGCGGAAGGAACAACATGCCTGTAGACCGGTAAAGCCACAGAATACGTGGCAAAACATAGATTAATAAAAATGGGCTGAATTTAAGTATAAGTGCTAGTCAGTAATATGTCTGAGCTAATGGCCAAGCCGTTGTAATTAATATAAGCTTTTGAGTTATTAATTTATAAGTGGCTGCAGGACCGCTGGGTGGGCTGGACCGCGTGGGGCCTGGCGGGACCCAGACAAAACATTCACCTACAAACCTATGAAAGTGCTAACTTTACAACCTAGGCAGATAGGGCCCAGCAAGAAAAAGGAATTCATTTACCAATTCATTCCCAGCCTCATGAGCTGCAGTTGGTATTTCCAGAGGTACTTCAGGAAAATGACCAATACCTAATATGGAATAACCTTTCCACTTAAAGCTCTAGAATGTGAGATGGTATTGAATAGTCCTTGCACATTATCTTTAAAGGAAAAGAGAACTAGAGCTATTTGAATCCAGACTAAAAATGGCTACTCATTTTTACCTGAATGTCAAAAATAGATGGTGGAGTCACATGTTAATGGTGATTACATCATGTCTGGCCAGTTATTGATAGTTCATAGATGGGCCTGAGTTGTATGTGGTATCATTGTCATAATTTGTAAACCATTGTTAAAAAGACTAGAATGCAGAAGGAGACGGGTGGCTGAAGTTGGCTTTCCTTTCCCAAATGACCCTGCTGGGGCTAAGTATCTTCACATTCTAGCACACCGAACATCTGGTAACTTCAAAGCATAAGCTTATGTTTATTTATACCATCTTACTTATGCACATGAAGATAGCCATGACAACTATGACCAAGAATTCTATAGTGATTCTTGCCCTTTTTGAGTATATCAAACAGTATTAAGTGGGTGCTATTTCACTGCCAGGTTTATCTTATTAGAAAAGTAAAGTACAACCATCTTCCCATGATACTGGCTCATAAGTTTCAGAAACCTGCATTGCCTGCAGAGAAAGATCAGCTGTCAAGACTGTGTGGTGCTTTTGCAGAGGACCTGAGCCTGCTTCCCAACACCCAGGATGGTTGGATCACAAGCCCAATAACTCCAATGGATCTGACCCTTCTTCTGGTCTCTGAGAGAATTAGGCAAGCATATACATTCATGTAGGCATGTACAAACAAATTCAAAATAAACAAATAAAGCTTTACAGAAATTGAAATAATACCTATGGTGAAAGCTCCAGACCTTATTCAAATGAAACATCCAGTGAACACTATATTTTTTTGAGATCTAGAAGGCAATTATTTGTCTTATCAACCTCTCATCTTATGATATTTTATGTAAATGTTACATATAGTTTATAAATATTGCTAGGTATGGTAGCTGAGGCCTTTAATCCTAGATCTCAGGAAGCAGAGGAAGATGGATCTGTGTGTTTGAGGCTAGCTAGCAGTACACAGTGAGATGTAGTCTCAAATATATATTTATACAAATATATATATATATATGGGATGGAGTTGACAAAGTCTCTGCTCTAGAGAGACTACTCTCTTCAATATAATTTTTGAATATTAATAGTGTATCATGTGAATTTATTATGCTCCTAGAGATGACCTCATAATTATTTGAATGTTTTTATATTGATAAAAGAATCAACTTTTAAATGTTTGAGAAACAAACCTGTTGTTTTAAAATTACAGAGATTTAATACTTGAGTTTTGGGCTGGAGAGATGGCTCAGGTGTTAAGAGCACATACTGCTTTTGGTGGGAACTCAAGTTTAATTCTATGACCTATATCAGACAGAGAGAACTCGACTCAATAAAAAGAACACAGATAAAACTTTCTTGAAGATTTTTTGAGATGGGCTCTCACTATGCAACACTAGCTCACCTAGAACTCACTATTTGCTCTTTGGGAAAGAATAAAGAGAACAACAGAACTATAGAGAAAACTTAGATTAATGTAATCTAAGTTTTATTTAATTTACATTAATTAAAACACAATTAATATAGAATCAATTTTGCCCCGTGAGGCCAGGAAACCCAATAAGTATGGCCTTACTGACAAACGCTAATGGACCACCTTGGCATCTACATGCCAAATGTGTTAATGACAGAGACACCCTGCACAGAATTAACTGCAGATGATTCTAACACCTAAATGTTCAGTGCCTAGTGTAGAAGACCCTAGAGAATCCATGGCTCTGCACCTTAGGGAATCTGCCTCCCAAGGCGACAATGAAAGCATTACATGTTCGTGCCCTGAACACTGTAGTCAGCAATAAGGACAAATCTTCATACAATCCACCCAGGCCCGTGTTCTTTGCAGGCACAGACCACAGATAGAAGATATTCAGAGGCTGCCTGGACCAGAGAGTTGCAGGTACAGCAGGGACCTCAGGGACCTCATGTGACCTCCTAGTCCCGCTACCGGATGCCAGGGACCAGGAATCCCACACTGGCTCCCACGGCTGCTCCCCCTTGGGACACCGGCCACTTACTCACCATGGCTGGATTCCGATAAGCTCCCCAAGAAGTTCACCTGGCTTCCTTCACAGCTACAGGCAACAGGATACAGTTCAGCACAGGGAGCAGCAAGAGCCTACCTCAGCATAGGAATCTGCAGCATGGCGGACCGGAAGTACCCTCCCACATTCTGACTGGTTAGTGTGGCCTGAGTGACAGGAGCAGCTCCCATAGGGAAAAAGTGCTTTGAAGGGAAGCAGAACATTGGCTCACAGCCCTGGTTTCCGTCCTAGACACAGAACTGACCAGACCTGCAGAGATTGGCATTGCATCAGAATTTCAAAGATCTGCATATTATGCGACAGTCCCAACACTGTTCCAGTGTCCAAAGTTTCTTCTGAAAATCTAAGCAGTGTATTGAATGCGGCATCTTGTAAAATCAAAACACAAATTGTACATGCCCAACACACAATAGCACACCATACACATTTCTCTTTCAAAGAGGTAAGGAATTATTGGACCAAGGCAACGAAAGCTTGCAGAGAAAACACCAAATCATCCAACTCTGTAGCAGGCATATGGGGTTTCAGTTTCAAAGATAGTAGATGTCTTTTTGTCTCTAAGTTTTCACACATCTCTCTTGGCTACCTCCACTGCCATTATGCATTGATTCACGGCAGTGTCTCATAGCTTGGGTAACTCTATGTTATACCCTCCAAATGCATCTCAGGCTTCATCATCACAGATTCAACAGAGAACTCTCACAGTCTACTCACTGGGGCAATGATTCTGCCAAGCAAGTGACCTAAACAGTGCTGAATTGAAGCACAGAGGAAGAATCCATGAACTTTAAGTGTCGCCCCTTCATTCTATCAAGAAAAAGTAGCACATAGATGACACCACCACACAAGGTTCTAGCTTTGGATGGACCTGGCCCTGCTGTAGGAATTTTGCAGATTTGCTGCGTCTGGAGTACATTAGAATGGACAGTTGATTTTTAGAAGTACTTTGACCTTCAAGAATCCTTGTGAAAAACAGTGATTCTTTTCTGTGATTTGTAGAATTGTTTTGCTGTAGGGGCTTTGCAGCCATCCCATGACTTTGGCCACAAGAGGCCTCAGGCACACCTGAGCCTCTTGTATTATTGTGTGTTTAAAATGATCCATAATAAAGGAGTAGAGTCATGGGAGCATGTGAAGCTCTCCACTAGTAAGACATACAATTAGATTAGGGACATTGGTTTGAGGAAAGACTTTATGTGACAATCAATAAATACACTTTTGTGTGGCTCTTTGGGGTTCAGTCCATCAGGGAGGATGAACCTTTCTGCTGCCACACAGGCCTTACAATTTCATCTTGGAGTGCCTTCTTTCTTTAACAAAACTGTGCTACACAGTGCACCCTGACATGGCCCCATTGGAACAAAGCAGCAGTAGATTCTGTCTGAAGTTGGTTTGGGGGATTAGGACTCACCTTCCCTTTCTTTCCACAGTTAAATGCTTAGCTGGGTGGGCAATGCCCTTATAAAAACGTTCCTATATTGCCAAAGAAGAGGAGTTGCCTTCTTTTTAATGGCCCTAACCTCCCCTGATAATTACAGCCTCTGTTACAGCACGATTGCTCTATGAAACTACCCAGTGATGTTTTATTTTCCAAACTAAACAGATTTCATGAACTTCTCCCCACATTGTTGCTCTTTTCCGTGATAGACCTGCATGAATCATTAGTAGTAACAGTGCCATGGAATAAATGTTTTGTCACTACAGTCCATTACTCTCTAATTAAGACTTACTCAATTTCACAGGATGTTGACACAATAGAGAGAAATAATGCAACAAAATATTAGACATACTATCTGTTTATTGACTGTTCTATTGCTGTGAAGAATCACTATGACCAAGGCAACTCTTATAATGGAAGGCCTTTAAATTGGGGCTTGATTAGAGTGATAGAGGATTAGTCCATAACCATCATGAATGGAGGAATCACAGGGGACAAACTTGGTATGGAGACTTACATTCTGACACACAGGTTGGCAGGCAGAAAGAACATTTGTCTTGTACTGGCCTTTTGAAACATTAAATCCCACATACAGTGACATGCCTTAACAAAAAGGGCATATCTACTCCCACAAATGTTGGAGTAGATATTGTTGTGGAATAGATAATGTTGTGGAAATGTTGTGGAGTAGATAATGTTGTGGAAAATTACTTTAACTCTGTAAAGATGCATTGCATTTGTCTATGGTGTAGACTATTACTTTAACTATGTAAAGATGTATTGCATTTGTTTATGTTGCATTTGTTTATTTTGGAAAGATGTGTTGCTATTTTACCTTGCCTGCCTAAGACACCTAATTGGTCTAATAAAAAGCTGAATGGCCAACAACTAGGCAGAGGAGGGAGAGATAGGGCTGGTGGACAGAGAGAGTAAGAGGAGGAGGAATCAAGGCACAAGAGACAGGAGGAGAAAGGAGAGGGGCCAGACAGCCAGGAATCCACCAGCCAGGCATCCCCCAGACAGACAGACATGGAGGAAGCAGGAAAGTAAGACAAACAGAATGAAGAAAAAGTACAAAGCACAAAAGCAAAACATAGAAGAAGAGAAACAGGATAATTTAAGTTTAAAAAGCTATCTAGAAACAAGCTAAGCTGAGGCTGAACATTCATACCTAACATTAAGTCTCTGCGTCATGATTTGGGGACTGGCAGTCAAAGAAAGCCTGCAACACACAAGGGCATACCTCCTCCTCTTACACCAAGCATTTAAATATAAAAGCCTGAGGGTGATGAGCAAACTATATATCATGAAAGGAATATAGTCTAAATAGAAAGAACTCTCGAGGAAAAGACAGGGTGAGAGAACCAGATACAGAAATGGATAGACAGAGACAGACAGAGACAGAGACAGAGATGGAAAGACAGAAAAACCAGAGGAAACAAACATTTTCCAGAAATAGGTGGATCCAGTCCCTCTGGCTGGGAAATAGGCTTCCTTAACATAACCTTTTCTATTGCATGTAAGAAGAAATTAAACAATGTTAGGCCGCAAATTAAGTTTAAGTCCCTATCTTTTCTCTTAGTGCATGGCCTTATCCCTATTTCCCTCTCTACCCAGTACCCTTAGAGAACCTGGAAACCTTGGATCCGGTTTGGTGGAAATAATGAAGGCCGTCTCTAGCCAATCAGGGCCTCTAGGCAGACCACCAGTCAGCATAGCAGAGGGTATTTCTGGTGTGCTTCCTGTAGGCTTAGCTCTGGGGCTGAAGGAGTTTCTAGTGGTTCCATGTATGTGCTGTGACCATCTGCCAGGGACTGTGAGGGAAACAGAGTTAGCTCCTGTAAGGTCACTTTATGTCCCTATGGTATATATCCCACATGGTCCCTTTTTGTCCCTATAAGTCCCTGTTAAGTCTGGTGAGGCTCAGTGTAGTTCGTGGCACTCCTGGGTCTGTGTGGGAACCTGCAGCCTCCAAATGACAACATTCTACAGTGCCAGAGAAGCAAACGTCCAGGTGTGGGAATTCCTTGGTTTTGACCTCACTCTTCTGAACACATGTGTGCTGCTTTTGTCTTGCCATGGAAGGCAGATTTCCTAACTCTCAGAGACCTGATTTCTCTATTGTTTTCTAGAAGTTCAGCACTTGGCACTGAACATTCAGGTGTAGGTTCCATCTGGAGTTAATTCTGTGTAGGATGTAAAGTCTGTGTCATTGACACATTTCTATGTAGATGCTGTGATGTTCCAATCATGGCCTCACTTGTAAAATCTGACACTGTTTTGATTGTTATTTTGCACATAAGTTTTCTATTATGTTCTGATGATCTCTCTATTCTTTCCCAAACAGCTTTTATTTCCATTGTATGTGAAGTTTTGAAGTCAGATGATGTCACTGCATAATTTTCTTCATTCATGATGACCATTTGCCATCATTTTTCTGTTGTTGATGGCAAAATCTGTTAAATGTTTTACTGAACTTTTGTTGAATATAGAGCTCACATTCTGTACAGAATTAATATTGAAGCTTCCTGTCTACAATCATGGGATTTCTCTCCCTTGATCAAGTTTTTGGTATCTTGAACTACAAAGTTATACTTTTGGCTACAGATATTTGTCACATCTCTATATATTTTTGGCTCTTTTTTTTAATCAATGGTGGCATGTAAAAGATATGAGGGTATGTGTTTTCTATATTCTTCATTTATTTTATTTTATATGTATGTGTGATTTGCTTGTATGTATGTATATTCACCATATGTGAGATTGGTTCCCACAGAATACAGAAGTGGGCATCAGATCCCTTGTAACAAGATATTGGGATGATTGTGTACCACCATGTTAGCCCTGGGAACCAACCCAGGACATCTAAAAGAGCAATAAGTGGTCCTAACTGGAGAACAACCTCTCCATTCCTAAACTAGACAGATTATCAAAACTTTATGTGTGTGCATCGACAAGCATATACTGAAAAATAAGTGTTAAGAGACTTAAGGTTTGTTTAAAAACCTGTGTTTGGAGGCTGAGAAATGACTCAGTAGGTATGCTGATTAAATTTGGTTAGCTTGACACAAGCTAGAGTCACAGTGGTCTGTAGGGAAATCTATAGGGTATTTTTTGAATTAGTGATTGATGCAATAGGTTCCTTCTCACTGTGGCTAGTGACAACTTGGGCAGGCAGTCCTGGACTCTTTATGGAAATAAACTGTGCAAGACATGATAGTAGGAGGGCAATAGGCAGCATTTCTCCAGGTTGACAGCATATGTGGAATGCATAAGCCTATGGTGTATATAAGTAAGCAAATCTGTTCCTGGCCAGCTCTTCTTTGTGTGTAGGTGGAGCTGGAGACTTGTAATTACTGACCAGATTTTTCTTAATTAATCTCTAAATGTGTGGCACGATTTCTCATTGGGAAGTCATATTAATTCCAAAAGAGTAGCACCTTCAACCTTTCAGAAAAATATTTTGAGAAAAGGTTTGTTATATTGACACTCTTTGCCTTGATCCCAGGTTTAGGGCTAGAGAGCATTGACCCTGTTGTGGACTTGACTCAACCTCCTCAATTCTTGACAAAAGAATTTACAACACCAGATACTTCTAAAGCTACTCAACTGAGTCATGGTGCTGGCTGTCCATTCTACTAATAGGAAAAGGGTTTGTATGTGGAGCATTGCTTCTCCATTGACACCAGAATAGAAAGAATAGTGTTGCAGGGTATTTGATCACACTGTGAGTCCTGAGATTGCATTATTTATTGGAAAACTCTGTTTCTAGATGTGGTATGGCTCAGCTCTTGCACATACCTTTAATGCAAGAGATTTATGATTGAATATTTAAACCAGGATTAAATAAAGTAAACCATAAGTCAAGAGGCAGAGCAAGCAACCAGTTGACATGAAGTTAACTGTAATGAGTCTTTCTCTGTCTCACTTGCTACCAATTAATGACACAGAGACTTATTAATTAGGAAAGGTCAGCCTGTGGCTTAGTCTTGTTCCTACCTAGCTCTTATAACTTATATTAATCCAATTCTATTAATTTACAACCTGACAGTACCACCCATCCTGCTTCCTCCATCATGTTCTGCAGCTCCCGTGAGTGCCTAGATTCATTTCTAGTTCCTCTAATTTTCCAAAAGTCCCACCTAACCTCTCCTGCCTAGCTATTGCCCATTAAGCTTTTTATTGACCCAATCAGAATGTGCCTTTGGGAGACACAACATAACAATATACATAAATACTCTGCAAAGGTTAACATAAGGAGAAAATAGAGAGAGTAATAGAAAGTCAGGAGGATAGCTAGAAAGTTGCACAGAAAATTGAAAGGAGGCACATGGAGTTTGAAGAGGAAAGGGACAAAAGGGAAAAAGGAGTGTTTCTGGGATGACGACTGAGGAGGAAGGTCGGATGGGTTATTTCTCTGCCTCTCTGAGATAGCTGGCTTTCACACCAAATCTGGCTCCCGAATCTTTATTGTTAAAATCCATGTAAAGGATGGGAAATATGGCACTGGGACCCTGTATAGTGCTATTTTAGATGGCTTGAAAAATAGAAGAAGGAAAATGAAAAGATAAATAAGTTACTTGAGATTTACACTGCACCAATTATATTTAATATCAGTCTGTTAATACATATTTTATCTTTAATAACCATAAAGCTTTTGTGGCAAATATGAAAAGTGGATTGACAAGATACAAGCCTTAGAAAGACTTATAAATGAAAATAAGAAAAAATACTTAGACACAGACAGAAGAATTTAGACAATAACTTACCATGCTCCCTCATGGTGGAATTGAAGAGGGGCAGGCCAATGTTGTTAGAAAATGAAACTTAGTTTTTCCAGTTACTATAAAACAACTACCGGCAAATGATAGATATGCCCAATGTTGTGAAGATATTAAATGGAATCCTACAAAAATATTAGATTTGAGAAGATTGAAGGAAGTGGTCATTTTATATGGTATGCATTCACCCTATGTGAAGCAGATATTAAATGCAGGGGCAAACCAGAATTGAATTACCCCGCCCCCAAGAGTGGAAAGATTGGGCAACAGCAATATTGGAAGCTGATCCCCGGGTACAATGGCAAATATAGTTGAAAGAGAAAGGTAGGGCCACTGAACAATGAAATAGGGATGGAAGTATTAATATATTCCATGATCAGTGACTAGGTGAAGATCAATATTCTCAGTTACAAATTCAGCTTGCATTTGGTGATCCCACCTTGTTGGTATGTCATTTAGCAGTTTTACATGCTTAAGAAAATGTTGAAGAATCAGGAAAAAGGTCTGAGTCATTTCCTAAAATTGTACAAGACCCAAAATAAGCCTTCACAGATTTTTTTTGTAAAGATTGACATTAGCTATAAATAGAATACTGTAAGATTCAGAAGTCAGACAAATATTAATCAAATCTTTGGCTTTTAAAAATGCCAATTCATAATTCAAAAAGGTGATTATGCATTTAAAGGCAAGATCAGCACCAATAAATGAGTGGAATAGAAATACTGCTGATATTGGATCTCATGTTTATGCTACTATTCTGATAGGAGAAGTAATTTCTAAAAGTTTTTGGAAAAACCAAAATTTTAGAGTTTTTAATTGTGGTAAGCAAGGTCCTTTGAAAGAGGATCGTAGGAAGGCATTCCTAGAAACAATAGTCTTTCCAGATATAATCCAAAAATAAGGCCCCATACTTCTGAAGTATGAAGAAGGTGTGGCAAAGGCTGGCATCAGACTAATAAATGTACATGTACAATGGGCAGGCAGGTAAAACTTTGCCATCTGGAAATGGCTTAAGGGGCCTCCCACAGCCACTGATATCAAATTCAATTCAATCATTCCCTGTTAGCATAAGAGACACTTATCCACAGAGCATTTAAAAGATTTAATGCCTGTTTTCAAAATCAGAACTGCTCTGGATGTAATCAAGGAGAGAAACAGCTTCAGTATATAAAACAAAAAATCCTGGAGAGCCAGAAACAAGCATTTTGGCAAAGTATTATAAATGATCAGAGACCAAACCCAAAAATACAAATAAATGGCATTGAAATTGAAAGTTTAGTACACACAGGAGCAGATGTAACAATAATTTCATGAAAATCTTGGCACCCAGATTGGCCTCTTCAAGAGGTAAATGTTCACCTCCTAGGGAGTGGAACTTTACCTCAGGTAAAACAAAGTGTAAGATGGGTCGAATGTATAGGGCCAGAAGGACAGAGATTAAAAGCAAAACCAAATGAGCCTAATATAGCAATGAATTTATGGGGATGTGATTTGTCGCAGCAATGTAAAACACAAATTAACATTCCTCCAGTCTCAGAATCAAACCATATAATAAAGAAAGCCTCTGAGAGAAGCCTTAAAAGGTATTATCGAGAAAAGTCACAGGATGTTCATCCTGTACATAAACAGGACACAACAGCTGCTGGTCTTTCAAAGGTACCAACTGCCCTACCTTTAAAATGTTTCACTGACAAATCTGTGTGTCTGGGAAAATAGCCTTTGACATCTGAAAGTGACAGACACTGGGACAGAGGGCACAGGAGCAGCTAAATACTCAAGTTATTGATGAATCAACCAGTTCTTGGAATTCTCTATTTATTGTTAAAAAGAAATTTGGAAAATGGAGAATGTTAACAGATTTATGAGCCATAAATAAGGTGATTGGACCAATGGTTGGTTTGCAGCCTGGAATTCCTTTGCCTTATTTATTACCTAAGGGATTATTGATTGTAGAGATTGATTTAAAAGACTG
>LZPO01029522.1:0-10687 GCA_001675575.1 Neotoma lepida
TACAATACCCCAAAGGCTTTTCCAGCACTTTGTCATCAGAGCTTGGTACCAAGCGCACTGTTGTGTATCCCACAGTGTGTGGTACAGGATTCAATCTAGTACACATTAGACCCTGTAGAGAATTTTGCAAAAGAAAAGAAATCACTGGGTACAAGGACGACTCATCATTAACATTTCGACTTTTTTTCCCTGAGTAATATTCAATTTCATTTGTGAAAATTGCTTTTTGAAACTAATATACATCAAATAAAAAACTTTTTGGTTAAATATCACCATGAAATCATTAAATACTGACTAAGCAATCACTGAGTGGACTGGGAAGGCAACTTTGTGAGTAAAGTGATTGCCTTGCACACATTAGGACCAGAATTGCAAACCCTAGAACCCATGTACAAGCTGGGCAGACATGGGGGCCACTTGCACTCATGAGACAGACAGCAGATCTCTGGGGCCAGTTGCATAGCCTAGACTACTTGGGATTGGTGAGCTGCAGGGTTAGAGAAAGACCCTGCCTGAATGAAGGAAGTGGAGAGTGGTAGAAAGGAGACGCCTGCCATCAAATTTGGACCTCTACATCTGTGAGCACAAGCATGTACATGAGAGCACACACAAACATGTGCCTACACACATGTGGACACAGACACACAGACACAGACACAGACACAGACACAGACACACACACACACACACACACACACACAGAAACATGTGCTCATACACATATGGACATACAGACACAAACAAACATGTGCTCACACATATATGGACACACAGACATACAAAGACACACATACACAAATATGTAAAGAAGCTATTAAGACAAAAGTTTACCATACATAAGATAGTGTAAAATTCTTCTATGAATACTATTTTTTTAATTTCTTTTCCTTAGTTGTTCTCAAAAGCTTGTCTTGTTTTCAGGTGTGAATTTCAGAGGGAAATACAGAAGTAGATTTACTTTTCACTGGATAATTTTAAAATTTTGTACCATGAGCAGACATATATTCAAGATATATACTTGATTTTAATGATTTTTGTTATAAAACTGATGGCTAGCAAATGGGCTTTTATAAACATAATTTTATAATTTTTCAACTTGATTCTCAAAAGTTGACTTTTAGCAAAATTTGCTTTTTTGGTTTTTGGGGTTTTTTGGAATTATTTGAAACTCATTCACAGGATCACAGAACATGGTCAAATAATACTCATGACAAATTGTCATATAATAGTTTTGAAATCCCTAATTTGAAAAAAAAGTTAGTATGATTCTTAGTCAACTGCTGTGAAGAGATACCATGACCATGGCAACTCTTATAAAAGAAAGGATTTAATTGGGACTTGCTTATATTCAGAGGTTTGGTCCAATATTGCCTTGGCAGGAAACATAGTGGCACACAGGCAGACATGGTGCTGAAGAGGTAGCAGAGAGTTCTGCATCCAGATAGGCAGGCAGCAGGAAGAGAGAGAGGCAGTGGTCCTGGCTTGAGCATTTGAAACCCCAAAGCCTACCCCCAGTGACACACTTCCTCCAACAAGGCTACATTTCTTAATCCCTCTCAAGAAGTGCTACTCCCTAATGACCAAGCATTCAAATAGATGAGCCTATGAGGGCCATTCCTTTTCAAACCACCACAGTGATTAAAGGTATACATGAACTACTTTGACACATATTGGCTCATATTTTCCTTAAGGGCAAAAACATTTGAGTAGTTTTAAGGCTATGTGGGCACACCTAAGTATCTGAGGACAATGGCGGGCCAAACTATCACTGTCCAAGGCACTTTTCAAGGCTCTTTTTCAAACATACCATGAGACTTTACAATATTACATACAATTCTGAAGATGTATAACAGTTATGTAGTAAGTTACATCAAATCCATTATGCTCAATCCTGATTCTACTCTTTCTTTATTCCTATTATATGATACTATATATACATATATATGGATATATAGATGGATATATAGATGTGGATATATATATGTATATATATAAAATCACAAATATAGAGACTTGGTTTCTTGTCTGTCAAATGGACATAATTATAGAACTAACCTTATATGGTTTACTATCAGAATATAAATATAAATATACATAAAACAGTACATGAATAATTCTGTTAAAGATGTTTATTAGTACTTACTTTATCCGGTACAAAGCTGAGCCTCCAAGAGAAAGCCTAAGTAATCAGACCATGGCCACACAGATTTTTAATCAAAGAATCAAATTGCAAAATGCTGACAATCACATAATTAAAACTCTTCAACACACTCAAGTAACATTATCCTAAGGAAAAAAAATCCAAAACCTTAATTTTTCTTAAAAATTTTAACTTAATTTTTGTTCATTAAAGTACATTCTCAAATGAACTGAATGTTTTATTTTAATACTAAATTATGATTAACAAATAAATTATATCAAGATTCAATTAAATGAAGGCTTTTAAAAGTCAATTTGGAAATATGGCTCTCCATTTTTCCCATGGAAATTGAATAATTTAATTTAAAGTTTGATAATGACTTTAGAATTAACTGATTAATGTGCATAGAAAAATTCTATAATGCAATTTCATGTTTAGTATAACTCGAATCTATTTTTAAATATATTGAAAAATCAACCAGTACTTTTTCTATACTCACTGCCAATTATATTTAATGAAAGATAAAACTGAATAACATTTGTGAAATTATAGTACCTTTCTCTGTGTGTAACTATACTTTTAGAGAAGAAATCCATTATATACTGAGAGTTATACCTATAGTGGTGAGAGACAATTAAACTTTAAATGATCTAAAGTAGAAAATGGGGAAGATGCATAAGAAACTCTGCAATTGGCTCAAATCACAGAGCAAACAGCATCCAGGAAGGTAGAGGCAGCGCCTGATGGCAGCTTACATGAGACCTGTCACCTTGTTCTGGGAGAGGTAACTAGAAGGGGAGAACTGAGGCACAGCTCTCAAGCTCATCACATTATGACTGTGAGAGAAAAGACAGTGTCAGTCTAAATACTGAAGGCCCCACAGGTTGCTCTGACGGGCTATAATATAGGCTAGTGATTCTCATCTTATGGCAGTTGTGATCCATTCCAGCAAAGTTTGGTCATCTCTGACTACAAATCCCATCTACTCCTGCTTTTAAAATGAGGATTTATTGAAACATTCTTCATTCATTTACTTATTGTCTATGTCAACTTTCACACTACAGTGGTAAAGTTGAACACTAACCACAGAGACCATATGGCCTTCAAAGTCAATAAAACTTATCATTCAGGAGTCAAAGAAAAATAACCACTTATACAGGCATCACTATGATACTATCAATAGAAGGAGCAAGTAAAGCTATTAGAGCAATCAGCTGTACAGTTTAAAGTGACCATCAATATCAGACACGGGTCAGTTAGTAAAGCAGAAACTAAGGATTTTATCAGAGATAATTTAATATATGCATTTATTTGAGTGAGTATTGGAGAAAGATTTTAAGAAAAGGGACCTCTAGAGAAAAGAAATAGAACCAGGAAGAAGAGCCCACTACTTAACAGAAACAATGGAAGTCAAAAGACAATGGAACGACAGCCTCAGAATTAGAAAGATCAACAGCAGCCAGCTGAGAGTTCTATTACCAGCAAATTTCCTTTATAAAAGAAATGAAATTTCTTTCTGAAGATATTGTCATACAAATGTAACATTATATAAAAATGTTTGCCTCTAAAAATGCAGTTAAAAATATGTACCGAAATTTATGGAGATAGACAAGATGTTATTCATAAAAATGATTGATTGCATCTTTGTGGCCTCTTTTAATTAAAAAAAATATAAAAATGATTTAAGTGTTTTTTAGAAACCAAAAAAGCAGTTTCAGAGGACTGGCTAAAAAGCACACAGAAACCACTGAATTTGAACATATACAAATACAGGAAGGACCCGAAACTTAAGTGGGATTAATTAAAAATCCATGTGAGTTAGTAAATGAAATTAAATAAGTTTTTTTTCAGATAGTAACAATCTCATGATCCATTCAGCGCTTCCTTCGTGCTGTGTGGATGTGCTTGTGTCTACAAGCACAGACCATTTGCACACTGGCAGCTAATGACCTTATCACGCAGCTTCTATTTTGAAATAATTACTGTATTAGGCTGGCCACATGGTGAGGTGATTGATTCCTGGCAATCAGCCATTCATAGGACAAAAATTGAATGAGCAAATTACCACTATCAAGGCATCACAGCTATCACCAACTTAAGCAGGGGTTTTGTGAAAGATACTGAAGACTCAGTGCTATGGCGTTCCAAAACAAAAATCAACCAGCATAAAATAAATAAAATAAAAACAGGGAGCTGTGTGGGCTCCTTCCTTGGGGCAGAGTTTAATCATCTCTCTGCTGGCCTGAATATTTGCTGGCATGTGTTTGGTGGGGTTGCATTTGTGGATATTAAACAATAGCTCAATTTACAGGATTCTTGGAGTCTCTGGGAAACCCTGGCTATCCTTCCACTTGAGGCCAAACTTCTGTTTTGGATAGAATTCCACACACATGTACCTTTTTTATGTGTCTGAGAGTGTCATGCTGTCAATCTTGTGACTTTGCCAGATCTCTAATGCTTTAAGCCACATATTTCAATCAAATGGCCATTTAACTTGGGCATTTCACCAAAAGACTAGAAACTTTTGGGCATGGGGTCAACTGACTAGAAAGTTGATAATGAATCTTACTTACCACATTGCCCAAAATGGATCTTTGAGAAACAGCTGATCAGTGGCCTCTTTGAAAAATAGATCTTACTTAATTTTAAAAAAAGATAACAACTCTATGTTCATGTGCACACATACAGATAAATGTGACCAAAAAAATTATTTAATTATGCATTCAGCCTCATTTAAATACAAAGGCATGCAAACCACTGATAATTCTAGGTGTTAAAATTAAGATTCCTTGTCAAAACAAGGGGGTCTATCATAGAAAGCCCTGAGACCCTTTTCTTTAGCCAAGCAGCCCATGTGATCAGGAATTCAGCATGTCTTGTTTACAATGCACGTAAAAATTTCCTTACTTACACACTTAAAGTTTCAGAGTTAACACAGGCCATTAAAAGAAAAATGTTTTTTACATATCATATCGAAAAATTCCAGTGCACTAGCAATGACTTCAGGTTGAGCATAAGCTGATAAGCAAATGATTGATTGGAGAATCATTTCTACACATAGAGCTTTAAAAGTTCTTGGGGTTCCAGGGTCAACAAGACAGCTTCAAAATCTATCCATCCTACAACCTGTTACTTCTTCCTCCATCCTGAGGGAATACGTCTAAAGGATATCTTAAAGTATAACAAGAATAAAGTCAATGCCTGTATACTGTATTCTGTCTTGCATAGAAAATGTCAAAGGATGTCATTCTATTATCTTGATTCTGGCAATTTTTTAATGTACAAATACTCAACTATGTATTTATAGTTGTGTTACGATCAGAGACAGCCAAGAAACTCCTTTGAATTCATTCTTAGCTTCTTATTAAATAGTTCCATTGAGAAGACATTGCCAAATTTATTCCACTCAAGGCAGGGTTCCCGTTTCAGACAGAAGGTAAATGGAGTCTATTGAATAAGGAGGTCATGTCAAATTCTGTTGCCATCCCTAGTCAAATTCTGTTGGAATTTGAGTTGCAGTGTATAGGGTTTCTGATTCATGTACCATGGTCAGCAAAAAGTACATTGCTCTGAAAGCAATCATATCATGGATTAAGTCTTTTTCTAAGTAAATGGAATTTGGCCTTTGGGGAATAATGTACTTCTTGTTCAATATTCCACTGAATGAGCTCAATTTTCCTCTTTGGCTCAGGAATGTTATCTCTGAGAATGCAGAGAGGAGAGAATTTTCTTCCTTTATTCACTGTAGCACCTCACCCTGTACCTTAGGAGTCAGACGTGAAGCAAATGCCCCTGAGAGCATACACTGTTTCTGGAGGTCAAACGGGAGCCTGGAAGGCTGCTTGGGTTTCTTTTCTCCAGTGAAATGGGAGCTTGGTAGTGAGATGATACTGTGCTCTAGGTGCTTGAAGCCACTTTGGGGACGTTGCACTCCTCTTCCACAGGGCAGCACTATGACAACCTCCTTTCTGGGGTTTCACTCAAAGTTAAGGTGACTATTGTCTTATATAGTCTGTTTCCATAGAGACAGTTGCTCATACCCCCCGCCCCGGGAGTCCTAGATGTTGCTAAGATCTTTAGGTGAGTTTCCATACCCAGTTTAGCATACTACAGTGTATCGTGGATTACCTCAAGAGTCCATTATTTTAAATGATTAAAGCAAGCAATAATCGTGAGATGATATTGAAGAAAAGCCTAAAACAGCTTCAGTTGGATTTACCCATATAAAACCGAAAGACATGTTACACTTTTTGGTGTATGTGTCTGTTGGTTGTTCCTTATTTTTACGTACAAGGAAATTGCCCTGCTTTTTTTCTCTTTGGCTAAGGGGAGTTTTATGTGAGCCAATGTGAGGTTGGGTAGAAATAGAAAAGAAAGAACCCATATCAGCTAGTTTTTATGTCAACCTGAAACAAGAATGAGTCATTTAGAAAGAGAAAACGTCAATAGAGAAAATGCCCCCACCAGACTAATCTGTAAGCCAGCCCTTGGGGCATTTTCTTAATTAGCGATTGATGTAGAAGGGCCTAGCCATTGTGGGTGATGCCACCCCTGCATAAGTGGCTCAGGAGTGTATAAGAAAGCAAGCTGAGCAAGCCGTGAGGAAAAAGCACATACACAGCCTTTCTCCATGCACGGCCCCTGCTACAGTTCTTGCCTACTTGAGTTCCAGCCCTGGCTTCCTTCCATGATGGTCTGTTACCTGGAAGTACAAGATGAAATGAACCCTTTCCTACCTGAGTTGCTTGTGGTCATGGTGTTTTATCATAGCAATAACAACCCTAACTAAGACAGGAGCCATGGTGGGCAATTTGTGAAAATAAATGTATGTTCTTGCTGGTTTAAGATTGAGATACAGGCTGGTATTAAAGAAGGCTTTCATGCCAAAGACTGGAAAAGTTGTGCTAATAAAAGACTTTGCCAGGCTTTGTATTGGCTTCTGTAGCATAGTTAAAGCTTGGAGGGTCTTGTGCAACATGAGGAGGGCATCTGGAAGTGAACAGCCATAAGCTTTCTGTACAACTTCAATTTATGCTCCTTATGAAGGCATCTCCTGAAATGTCCTCTTTTCTGTACAGTATGTTTGACATTTGGATGAAGCTCAGTGAGTGCACACTACATGCCTGAAGGATGGATTCTTCTTTTTATTCCTGTTGATTTTCTCAGAGGCAGACAAATAAACAAACCAAGCCAATAGGAAATAAATCTTTTATTAATGAAGAAACTATCTCTCTCTCTCTCAAGTCCTCTTGGTGCTTTCTGAACCTATGGATATCACTATTTTGGAGGCAAATGCCCTAATTTCTTCTGTTATATATACCAAGAATTTATTTTTCATAAGAGCACATTTATATCGGGTGCTCTTGTTACAACTTAAAGAGTTATGACAAGCACCTTCCCCTTCCTCTTTATCAATTCACCCTGTGTTGCACCTTTAATATGCAGGGGTCTTAGAACATCCGCAGGAGAGAGGTCTGTGAAGACAGTGCACTGTTCCCACAGTACTCACTGCCAGCATAAGCAGGTGCTACGGCTGTTGATGAGGTGGAGGAACAGGTGTGCACCTGTTTCTTAGCTCAGCTCCAAGCCTGTCACCTTTGGGATTTCCTTCCATGCTGAGGGATGTATTCAGGGAGGATAGAGTGAGCTCTTCCAGCAGGAGTAAGAATTCTCGAATCTGTCCTTGAACTCAGTTGTCTCCCGAGCTCTGAGCAAGGGATGGGAGGTCACAGTAGCATCACTGCTGAGAGCTGACAATATATCAGCAGCCATGGATGCTCATGCCAATTCTTCTTACATCAAGTCGTCACATTCCTAGTGATGGGAGTGATTTCTCCAAGCTGACACACCCCAGAAATAGCAGAGAGTATTTAACATAAGGGCTACTTTTCCTCAGTGTTCTAGCCTTTCACCCAGCCAGGCTATCTTCTTTTCTTAAAACCCCATGAGAAATGAAAGTGAGTTTTGGCCAAGCATGTCTTACCAGATCCAATGACAGACTAAGTCAATGCTCTCTTATGATGAAGAAAAAAATCAATAAACACTTAGGGTAACAGAGAATCAAAATACAAATTTAATTCTTTGAATTTCATTATGAAAGTTTTGTGGGAAGTATAAGGTATAGATTTCTAGGAATTAACAGAACTTGTGAACATGGAAATGTTTATTTGCAGTGGATAAGAATTGCCCTGTTATTTTTTCGATACAGTAAACTCTCTCTCTGTATGTACATGTATGTGTGTATATTTTTATATATGTATGCACATGAATGTGTATATTCTTTATATGTATACATAATCACACACACATACACTTATACACAAATTCACACATGTACTCTCTCTCTCACACTCATATACATTCACTTACACTCACACACATTTATACATTTATATATGCACTCACACTCAAATACACACAGAGTGGGAATGAGAATATATGGGGGTTAATCCTGTCTCTTGTTCGCCTCATTTCTTTTCTGTAGCAGAGAAAATAGTTGGCCTCTGGATTTAAAGCCTTCTTTTCTACACAGAAGCCAGGCTCACATCTTTTTGTTGTTTGATGACTCATATATTGTACAGAAAGTCAGTGGAGGCTTAATTCACTGCAGATGTTATTACAGAGTGAAAAGAAATAATGGGCTCTTGTCCTATTTATTCAGGTATCCTTGCCTTTCTTGAAGATAAAAATGGATAGAAGAGACATCAGGCTGATGAATGGAGATGAGAACACATCACCAAATGGGAACTGCATCCATTTACCCATGAGTCTTAAACAAGATGACTCAAGGGGGCCATGACCTTGAATGTAGTGGGTATCCATAGTTTCCACCAAGGACATTTTACCTCTAGTCTAAGACTTCTGAAAATTCTCTAAGAACAACTGAAATAAAATTCCTCATAAAAATCCCTTTTAAATGGATTTCTGAGAAAAATTATAACAGTTCAAGTCTGAGGTAGGTAGAGATAACTGTCACTCAGACACTAGTTTGAAGAGGATCCAACTCATGTTAAAAGAAGAGTATGAGGCCAATTCATTATGGATTTAATAAAATGGAAGTTTAGCCCAGGAGAACTTCTTGTGTACTGGATGGACCCTTACGAGGGTGTTTGGTGGTTGTGCATTGGAATATTTTGAAGGGTTTATTTGGGCAGCAGCAATTCATGAATTGGACAGGCAGCACAATCCACTGGCACAGCAGAACTCCAGAGGCAGGGGTAGGAAGAGGGCAACATTCACAGTGTCTTCACAGAAGCAAGGGGCCTGATTGCCGAAGCTAGTCCTGAGCTCAGGATCATCTGGCAGTTTCTGATTGGTAAGGCTTCAATTGAAATTAGCTGTGACTTACTAAGTCACAGAAGGCTTTGGAGCCATGGCTGCATATAGGACTGACCCTTATTTATTTATTTATTTGTTTGTTTGTTTGTTTGTTTAATAAATGTGACTTATTATACTTGCAGAAGGTCTCACAGCTGGATGTTGTGGGATATTTGTACACTGTGTGAAAATGTATTGCTGTCATTGGTGTAATAACAAGTCAATAGCTAAGCAAGAGGTATAGGCAGAACTTCAGGGCCGAGAGAACTCTGGGAAGAAGGTGGAGTCACCAGAAGATGGGGAGGAAGCAATATGAGCAATACGGAGAGATGAGGTAATGAGCCATGCAACAGAACACAGATTAAAATAAATGGATTAATTTAAGTTATAAGAGCTAGTGGAACAAGCCTAAGCTAAGGCTGAGCTTTCATAATTAGTAAGACATCTCCATGTCATTATTTGGGAGCTGGCTAGCAGAACAGAAAATGACTGATTACAGCTGGAGACACTTCAAGATTTGTATGGTTCCTCAACATCCCTGCTCTGGAAACTTCATCCCCAGTGCCTAGGTGCTGGGTAGTAGAGCATAAAGGAAGTATGTAGGTCACATATGTATGTATGTATGTATGTATGTATCTATCTATCTATCTATCTATCTATCTACCTATTGATGGATCGATCGATCTATCATTTATCATGTTTTTGCATGTGCTTGTGTGTATGAATGTGTGTGTTCATTTGTGTGGTGTGGGGAGAGGTGCATTGCATGCATGGGTCAGAGAACAACCTCAGGTGTCTTCCCTCAAGCATTTCCCACCTTATTTTTCTTTTTTAAGTAGGGTCTCTCTTGGCCTGGAGCTTACCAGGTAAGCTAAAAATGGCTTGCTAAAGGCTCCAAAAATCTACTAGTCCCAATCTACCAGCACTGGGACTACAAGTTCTTGCCACCATACAGGTATTGTTATGTAGGTTCTGGGGACAGAACTCATGACCACGTGCTTACGAGGCTGAACTGACTGAACTGTCTCTCTTGCCTGATCTACTATATTTAACTGTCTTGTCTTTAGTACATCTTTCCTGATGCAAACAGATATGCTTTTATTAATTGCCAAAGTCAGTAAAAATGTGGTTTTTGGAAATAAGCAGAAAATATTTGATTTAAACATTTTTTTCCTCAAGGCATCAAGTATAACTCAGCATATAAAAATTCAAATGGCACCAGGTCGTGCC
>LZPO01029526.1:0-10645 GCA_001675575.1 Neotoma lepida
AAGATCAGGCTGTAGGCAAGTCTGTAGGGCATTTTTTCTTAATGATTGATGGGGGAGAGCCCAGCCCACTGTCAGTGGGGCCATCCCTGGGCTGGTGGTCCTGGGTTCTATAAGAAAGTAGGCCATGAGGAGCAAGCCAGTAAACAGCACTCCTCCCTGGCCTCTGCATCAGCTCCTGCCTCCAGGATCCTGACCTGCTTGAGTTCCTGCCCTGACTTCCTTCAATGATGAACTGTGATGTGGAAGCATAAGCCAAATAAATCCTTTCCTCCTCAACTTGCTTTTGGTCATGGTGTTTCATCACAGCAGTAGTAACTTAAGATAGGAGATAAACCTAAGAATGGGCAATCCAACTCAAAAAATACTGCTAAGACATGAGGCAGGCAAGAGAGAATGGATATACAGGACACATGAATATCAGAGTGGGAGAAAATGAGTCAGCCCCAGGTTCTGAGTCTTAATCAGGATTGCTCTGCCATACTGAACTCCTAGTTCAACCTTACTCTCTCCATGCTTCCCCAGCTTCTAGCTTTGCTCATGCTATCTGCACTGTTAGGGTTGCTCTTGATTCTTTTTCATTTGGCTAACCCAGCTCAAGGAGTATTTCTAGTGGGACCCCTTGCCTGTCCTCTTCCCTTTGAGACCAAGTGATTCTTTGGCATTCCCACTCAACTCAGTAACATAGCTTTACTCTTATGATTTGCCAAGTCCTAATGAACTTACCTGCATTATATGTGTCCCTTGGATAAGACTGCTGCCTTTTAAAATTACACTTATTTATTTATTGGGGAGTAGGTGGGCAGTGCATGCTACAAGGTAGGGTGTGTGGANATGAGAGGACAAACTGCAGTAACCAACTCTTCCTTCCACCATGTGATGTCCAGGGACAGAACTCAGGTAGTCAGCCTTGGTGGAAGTGCTTTTACCCACTCAGTTACCTTGCTAGACCATAGACTTTTATAGACGGCACCATGTCTTACATGTCCTTTCACTACTTTCCCTTTCCTTATTAGAGTTTGGCACATAGTAACTGCTTGATAAATGTTTATTGAAAAGCAAAGAGAAAGAAAACAAAACAGGATTATTTATTCAAGAAATGGCAAGCAGTTTGGCTCATGAGTTAACAAACATACAATTCCCTGTGCCAGCCATTGCTAGGAGCTTGGGAGAGTGGTGAGCAAAAGACACCAGCTGGGTCCCAGGGAGATGCACCTGGATGTTAACAAAGGGCCAGAAGCTAAAGAGTACTGTGTGACACACAAGAACCCAAACTGAACCAGGCAGCATGCACAGTTCTTTATCCCTCTAGTGTCTTTCCCAAAACTTGGACAAAGAGTCTTTTTGCCCTCCGTTGATTAGGGTCATACTCACCTATGGGCACGATGATCCCAACGACAGCAGCGGTCACTGTTGAGCCCATCTGGCTGCCTTCATTCCCATCTGTAAAACACCAAGATTTACAGAATGATGCTCTACCACTGTGAATCCAAGCCCTTACTAGCCTCAAGCTATAAGAACCATCCAACCTCTTCTGTCCTTGCTCTAAAATGATGATCCTAGCTGTTCTGTAATAATTCAGTCTTACTAAGTTTCATCAAAATTCCTGAGGCAAATAGGACAGAGGTTATTTCTGTTTCACATATGGCAAACTAAATTTTGATAAATGCAGAGTTAGGACTTGAACTCAGGACTCAGGACCCAAGCCTCATACTCTTTCTGTAACATTAGGATGGTAGGAAGCTGGGGACTGTGCATGCCAGGTGAGTGCTTAGGTCTCCTTGTTCCTGATAGGGTCAGCTGTCTTTTTCAAACAAAATCCAATACATTGTCTCCAGTGTTTTTAGTGGTCTGCCTGTTATACACATTACCAGCTTGTTTTCCTAACAGATTAAAATGAGATTTTAGTGAGATTCTCTGAGTCAGGCTTCCTGGGTTCAGATTCTATGTTACTCATTACCTGTGTGACACTGTGAAAGTTAATATAATATGAGACATATAATACACATTATATTTATCTTAAAATATTTTCTACCTCCTCAGAATATATTTAAAGATATATGAGGTAATTCATATAAGATACTTAGCACAATGTCTAGCTGGCCTTGCCTAATTCCAGAGGGTAGTAAGGGGGTTAGGAGTTGTTATAAGGGCTAAATTTAAAAAGGTATGCTAGCCAGGCGTGGTGGTGCATGCATATAACCCACCACTCAGGATGGTAAGGAAAGAAGACCTCAAGCTCAGACTAGTCTAGGCTACACAGTGAGACCCTATCTCCAAATAAAGTTTCTTGTTGTCATTGTTAAAGGCACAGAAAAGTGCATTCTTAGACTGAAGAGTGCTTGGAAAATAGACTGTATTTTAATTTAACTTCCTTTGACAACTCACAATCATCTTCCCTGTGACATCTGTACAGCATTATCCCCTGGGATCCCATGAGAGCCCTCCGAGGCGTAAAAAGGAACATCTAGCCATATTTGCTTCACATAAGGTGATGAGTGCTCCTGGCAATGTCCCCAAACCCATCCCTCAATCTATCTCTCCAAGTCACCTCAGGCAAATCTAGCTAATCAGAGAGCTGTGCTGCTTACAAAGCTAACTGGAGGGGGCTGCAGAGATGGCTCACTTGTTAGGTGCTTGCCATGTTAGAATGAGGATGTGACTAATGCTCCCTAGTACGGGTAAAGCCAGGCATGGCAGCATGTGCCCAGAGTACCAGCACTGAGGAGGAGAGACAGGAGGAAACCTGAAGCTTGCTGGCCAGCCAGTTTAGCTCAATCAATGAGCTCCAGGTGCCATGAGAGACTCTGCCTCAAGAATTAAGATGGAGAACTATTGAGAAGACTCTCAAAGTTGATCTCTGGCCTCTACATGCACACACACATGTGCACACATACACATGAACATGTACATGCACATACACACACACACACACACACACACACAAAAGGAAAACGAGAGAGAGAGAGAAAAAAAAAGCTAATTGGAAGCACCGCTGTCTTCTTACTGTGATGTGCTGAAACTTCCTGAGGCCTGTGAGAACTGCTCAAAGCTCTGCCCCAGATGAGAGGAAATGGAATTCCACCTCCTCTGCAAATGCCAGGGTGAGTACTCTATTCTTAGAATCCAGCTTCTGCTGGCAAAACAGCCCTGATCTGAAGGGTATCACCAGGTTGCTTGGATTCTGGGCCAGTCATGTATGGAAAAAAATGTGAGGGATGGTTTAGCCTTTAAAATGAATTCCCCCTAATAATTACAAAGGTATTTTCTGGTTAATGAGATAGAACAGTTCCAACAGAGACAATTACTGCTTCCAATGATTTAAGAGGTGGTGAGCTTAATGATTTTATCCCAGGGTTTGGAAACAGGCACAAGCAGATCATAGTTATGGATGTTACTGTCTAGGAGGCTCACCAAGGCTGATGGGAGCTCAGATTAGAGCTTTCCTAACTTGCTGACACCCACCTCAGGAACTCTTGAAACACTAACATACATCTAGGCAGCAGGCACTTCCATTTACAATGCCTCTTTTGCCTCACCCCCTCTTGAGACAGGATCTTATCATGTTGCCGTGGCTGGCCTGGAACTCTCTATGTAGACCAGGCTGGCCTAAAACTCAGAGAGATGCACCCGCCTTTGTCTCCTCTGTGTGCTGAAATTAAAGACATGCACCACCATACCAGGCTCCTTTGCCTCTCCTGACCATCTTACGAAGCAAGTAGGGGTAGCTTATTATTTGCTCCTTTTAGGGGAAGAAACCGAGGCTCAGAGATGGAATGAATGGCCCTTGTAAAGTTATGGACACCCAGATCTCCTCAATCCCAGAATGGCCCCTTCCCTCCCTTGCTTCCTCCTAAGAGGTGGGCATTACTTAGTTCTGGTAAGATTTCTTTTCACAGCCACCCCCAACCTTCATCTTAGCTTCCATAGGACTCCCCCAAGTCATGAAAAAATGCAGAGGTGATTTCCTTACAGTGTTGGGAGTGGTTGCTGGTTGCAGGGCTTAGGGTAGACGGGCTGATGCTGGGAGCCCTGGGGACACTAGCTGAGTTTGGGACTGCAGCTGTCCGGCTTGGTGTCTCGGTACTGTGGTTCTGGTAGATAGGGTCATGGATGGTTGTCCCAGGAGCTCTTGTGGTGGCAGGTACTGTCTTTGTCATAGCAGAGGCTAATGTTGTAGTTGAGGTAGACTGAGGTGCTGGAGGGAAAGACCAGGGAGGTCACTTAGACAGAGCAGTTTGTTGCTTTAGTGCCTGAATTATTGCTGCTATGAGTTACATGGAGGGGCTCGTCCTTTGGGCTTAGCTTGGATACCACTTGTGTGAACCTTTCCCTTATCCCCCTGAATGGGCCATGATCTTCTCTTCGGCTGAGTCCTGAATCCTAGCACTTGACTTTGATGTGATGAGTCAGTGAGACAGTGCTGTAGAAGTAAGTGTGGAAGAGGCCTCTGTAAAAGACTAGAGGGAGCAGAAATCATACAAATCTACAAGCATTTTATCCTAATATATAGTTACATCATTAGGTTTAAATTCTTCACATTAAACAATTGAACCTAGACGTTATAAATGATGCAACAGACTGAATGTTCAAGCCAAAGGCCTTGGCTGTCCATGGAGATGGGAAATCAACCCTGTTAATTAGGATGAAGTGCTATCCCACCATTAGTTACAATTGTACTGCAAGGGCTTCTGTGCAATGTGCTAGGTCTAGCTAAGAAACAGGCAAGCACAGCCATCTGTGTAGAAACAGTCAGTGGAGATGTGGAGATCAAGGGCTCGTAACTCGAGGTTTTCTTTCTTTCTTTTTTTTTAAAGATTTATTTATTTTATTTTATGTCTATGGGTGTTTTGCCTGTGCACCATGTGCTTGCCTGGTGCCCTTAGAGGTCAGAAGAAGTCGTCAGGATTGGATCCCCTGGAACTGGAGTTAAGGATGGCCATGAGCCACCATACGGTGCTGGGAACTGAACCAGGTCCTCTGCAAGAGCAACAAATGCTCTCAATCACTGAGCCATCTCCAGCCTCATTAACTTGAGGTTTTCAAGGGATTCCAGAAACTTCCTGAAAGTTGAATTTAAAATACTTTTTGCATATGTGTTCTTTTCTCAGAGATGGGAGAGCCTTAAAAGTCTCCCAGGAACTCAAGTATTCAAGGAAGGTTAAAGAAGAGGAATATGCAAATGTAACAAGCCACCAGGGAAGGTGGAGGAAAACCAGGAGCATATTATGTCCCAGAAGCCAAGGGCCATGTCTGTCACTAACCTCGGTAGCATCTCTTCATGTCTGGGCCCAGCCACATTGTGTCAGGACAGGCACACGTGTACTTGGGAGAGTGGCTGGAGGTCTGAGGAGCAGGAAGGCACAGGTATTCACAGCCACCATTGGGCTGGGCACTCAGTTCACAGGCATCTGCAGCTGATGGCAGGGGAGGGGCAGACAGACACAGTGTTGGGACACTGACAGGCCATGCCAGGTCCTTTTGTCTACCAATAATAAGATTCTTCTACCAACTGGACTTGCTCGCACCTACCAGCACAGTACTTGGTACTTTATTCTTACTCTCATTCAGTTCTTGCAGTTCTGAGCTAAGTTTGACTGACAGATAAGCCTATGCTCAGAGAACAAATGTACAAATCACAACCCAACTGTGGAGATGGACTTTAAATTGAGGTAGACTGATTCGCAAACTACCCCCCNCTTACTGTTTTGTCTTGTTTTTTCCTCCTCTATGTTTCATGTCACCTCTTTAAATCCTAGAACTAGAATCAGGCACCAAACTTACCTCCTTGCCTCTCCTTGCTGTACCCCTCACCCTGGCAGTCAATACCTGTCCCAGTTAGTAGTGACAAAGGAGGAGACAACCTAGTAGTAAGATGACTAGATCTGTTCCCAGTGAGCCACCTGGCTTGCTGTAAGGCCTTCGGACACATTATTCTATATTGCTGCAAAATGGGTGCAAGAAGTGAACAAGAAGCCATGTGTCATGACAGATGGAACTTTGCAACCAGTTCCACCTGAGTTTATATTTTTGTTCTTCCACCTGTTAATGTCGTTTTCTCTCTCTGAGCTTCAGTTTCTTTGATTATTGACTGAGAAAAATAATAAGCAAAACTAGGAAACTTATGTGTTCATTTCTTCGTAGCCTTGCTTCATATAGAGGCTGAAGCAAAATGGGACAAAATATGGCAAGAGGGATTATTGTTGATTATTATATTCCTGGGGATGCTGGGTCACGGCGTGAATGGAAGCAAATACAGCCTGCCAAATGGCAGGAGAGGACCCAGGCAGGCAACCAGGGACGAGGGAAGGCTTACTTACCTGTTGGCTGCTTCAGCTCATGGAAGATTACAATGTCATGTGGGTTATTGAGGTTCTCAGCCAGGATGTAGATTTCCAGGCCATTGAGCCGATTTGCACTGAAAATGGCCTCATTCTCCAGATCTGTCCAGAATACCCTGTCCTGTGGAATACATATGTAAAGGATAGGGAGCCCAGAATCCCAACTCATGATCCCAGTCTTAGGGCCTACTCCCAAATNAGTGATGGGAAGAACTGAACAGATAGCTTCTCAGAGCTCCCTACCCTGCCCACAGGTTTTCAGAGGACTCTTTGCCTCTGACAATGATACAAACCCTCCTAGTTTCCTTCTATCTTAGATGATTATTTGGTGATTCTGTGCTTTGACCAGAAGGTCAAACCTACTCTACGGCTGAGCTAGGCTTATTTCTTGGAGCCAAAAGAATTTCTTGGCTCTCCACAGCTAGTACCATTACTGTGGCTTAGGACTAAGACTAAGATNAGAAGGAACGTAGAGTTCTTGAGGGGTAGCTGCTACTGGGCCTCCTGTGAGGATATACACAAATTTATATGGTTAGTCCACAGAAGCTTGGATATGCATCTATAGGCAAATCCACAGTTACAGGTGCAACCACGCATCTTGTCCACAGATCCAGATACACTCCACAGGCCCCTCTGTACTCACAGAGACACACTCATGAAGTTCCTCTACTAGTGTGCATACACATAAAGCCACACTTACGGGAACATACACTATTACTCTGGTGCATTTATGTAGGTACATGCACATTACGCACACTTTATACGTGCCAGGGAGATGCTCAAGTGTACATGTCCAGTGCACTTGAATTGAAGCAGGGGCTGGATTTGGAGGAGCCACTTTGCTCACAAGTTCAAGCAGTACTGAATGAAGCTGCTCTAAGAAAATACTGCCATTGCCCACCACTGGATGTCATCTCCTCACTCTGCCTTCCCTTGATGGCAGGGTTAGTTTTGGGAAGAGCTGGAAGAGTGTAAGAAACTCTGGTAGGTTCTGGCTTCCTTATTTCCCAAGAAGAAAGGAAGTCAGGGTCAAGGCAGATGGACTTCTTGACTCTACCTTCTAGAGAGCGTCTTGAGGCCTTGGATAGTGTCTGATTTACTTCTATGACCCCAGGATTTGGCAAAGGTCACCAGAAATGAGCTGAACTACATAGCATCTCTCAGGACGTGTCCTTCACTAAATGACTCTAAGGAAACACATATTCCTTTCCCCTTCCTCCTTTTGTTAGGTGCCTTCTGTATATGAGATATAGTGCTAGGTGCTAAGGATGTGGAGAAGCATCCGTGCTGAATAATTTTCCTGTGACATTCTCTGAACGAGGCTCTTGGGGAGAGAGAGCACAGGAAAGGCTGCCAGGTAGGCAGGGCTGCAGAGCCTCTGTGTAGGCAGCTCTCAGAGTGTATACAAGCATGTCAGCTGGCTTCCCTGTTGGATATGCACCTATAGGCAAATCCACAATTACAGGTGCAACCATGCATCTTGTCCACAGATCCAGACACACCCCACAGGTCTATCTATACTCACAAAGACATACTCATGAAGTTCCCTTTTGTTTCCCTTTGGACAAGTCTTAGAGAAGCATCTGTTTGAAGAAACCTAGGTTTCAGATTCCCAGCAGGGTCATGCCTATCCCCTTAGGACTCACCTCAAATACAGCTATCCCAAAAGGGTGACTCAGGAAGTCGGTGGAGAAAATTAGCATCTTTCTGTTGCCTCCGTTGAAGTCAATGCTGGATAGCTGGTGCAGCTTGGAGTCCACCCAGTACAGACGCTGGCTCAGCAAGTCTTGAGCAGAAGGGATCAGGTCAGACACAGCTACTGCAGCTGCATCTCTCCCCCACTGTACTCTTCTCTACCCACATTCCCGGGCCTCACACTGAACTTAGCCTGAGGGAACAAAGACACTTGGCCACTATGAGGGGACACCGAAACAAGACCCATGGGACTCCTAACAGTTGTCAGGATCAGTTCTAGTGCAGGCTCCCAACTCAGGTAGACAGGCAGGGCTCACCCAGGGTGATTCCATTGGGCCATTCAATATTGTCTGAAACCAGTGTTTGCCGGTCCGCACCATTGAGCCCAGATTTCTCAATCTTTGCCTTGAACCCCCAGTCAGACCAGTACATGAACCTGAAAGACAGAAGAGCCCAAATTTAGCTTCTTGTCTGGGACAGCTGGGGTGGTCTGAGTCACAAAGGCTTGGTGATCCACTGAATAGCTGGGGATTATATTTAGTGGGGAAACCTCTGAAATACTTTGGAACTATCAAATCTTAGAATTAACAGGCACTTTAACCTTCATCTCATGAGAGCCTGGGGAAGCTTGGCTTACCCCTAATCTACCCAGTCTCAGCTGAACAGCCAGTGAGCCCAGCCCTAGAGCATCTGTGTGGGAAGGGTCCTTGCAAACCTCTCCTGATTTACAGAAGAAAGGAGATGACCATCCTAACTCAGGTCCCTGCTCCTAGACCCTACACAGCAGCCCACTGTTACTGATTCACCCTTTCATGAGATTGCTTTCAATAGCTGACCTCAATTTAAGAGGGCTTTCTTATCCCTTCTTGACAACCAAGGACAAGGAAGAAGGACCATTTCTACGGAGGGAGGAAGAAGGTATTGTTTTGTTCAGGATTCCTAAGCCCCCACCCAGGTGTGGCCACAATAAAGCAGCCTAGGTGGTAAGGAGCCCACATAGTGAGCAACAAGGGTGGGGAGAGGTGAGGAGCTCGGAGCAGCTCCAGCAACCTTAGTCTTCAAATCTTACTGGTTGTGCTGAATGCATGGTTTCTGTAACTCCCTCCAGGGAAAGCTTTAGGGAGACAGATTTGGAATTCTGAGGAAAAACTCCACTGTGTAATGGGGTAGATAGGTATCCCACAATGAAATAGTCCCCATGAAAAGTAACGGGTTCTCTGTCCCTGAAAAAGGTTAAGCAGCTGCCAGATACCCACCTACAGAAGCCTAAAGGGCCTCTACCCCGGGAGCTACTACCAGAAATCTCGTCTTGCAGTGCTCCAAGATGTGCCGTTTCAGTGATACAATGAATGAGCCAAGAGTCCAGGGAGATCCAGTGACTAATGCCCAATACCTTGGCTGGACACAAATAGGATGAGGACCGTCTGGACTTCTTCCCTATGTCTGACTGGCCCACAGGCTTCTTGAACCCTTGACAGCTCTTATAACAGACACATGAGAACAACACCTATACTGGTGAGATGGAAAGTCCAAGTGTGGATACTCACCCTCGCAGGGGGTCAACAGCAATGGCTCGGGGCTCACTGAGTTCATGGCTGAAGAGAGTACATCGGCGGCGGCCATCAAGTGTGGCTACTGAGATGGTCTTATTGCCTGAGTCTGTCCAGTAGATGTGCTTATGGACCCAGTCCACCGCCAGGCCCTCTGGAGAGTGCAGCTGCTCATCAATGAGGACCACCTGCTCGTCCGGGATACTGGCCTTGTCCATGTGGGCGCTTAGGAGAAAGCAGGGCTGGCCATGGGCACATGCTCCACCCACGGGCCCATGTGGAGCTGCCTCTGCAACCCTCCCCTTTTTGTCTTCTCTCTGCGCCATGGCAGTGGGTTTTAGAGGAACTTGACTAATCTCCACTCAACATATTCCTTGAGCCACCAGGGTAGGGACACAGGCTGAATCAGCTAGTTTCTGGCCTGCTGGAGCTCAGTTAGTGGGGGAGGAAGCTTGCAGGCAGATACAATGCAGTGTGGAAGCTACGGCAGCAAGGAAATGGAGACTGCATCGTCCTGCAGAGTGGGAGAATCCTTGTGGTTGAGTCCTGAAGGACTAGATCACCAAGGGCATAAAAGAGGAAGCCAAACACACAAAGAGACCAGTACATGTAAGTGTAGAGGTGAGCATGTTCTGGAATGATGCAGTGTTTGGTGTGGTAGAGCTGGCTTTTGGGATGTAAAACTGGAACTAAGAGAACCACATCCTGATAGCTCTGAGTGCACTGCTAAAGATTTTATCCTGGGGCAAGGGTGAGGCAGGTAACTGAATGACTTCAAGGACATAGCTGGGAATGTTAGATCACTGTGGTACCTGTGGAATGGATGGATTTGAAAGGAAGGGAATGAAGGAAGGAGGGGGAGGTTATGACATGCAGAGGTGAGATAAAGAGGGTCTGCAGGAGGCTGTGCAGTGCAGAGAGAACTGACTACACAAACAGGGGGCACCAGGAGCAGGACTTTGCTCCCCAAATGCTGTTGCCTAGAGGTCATTGTTCCCTCCCTCACCCCTCACCATTCTCTCTCCATGTTATCATTTCCATCCTGTCCACTGCCCTCCCTCA
>LZPO01029527.1:0-10634 GCA_001675575.1 Neotoma lepida
AAATAACACGGCTCATGAGTGGAACTAAATTTAGAAAGAGATGCCAGAGTGACACAAGTCAACAGCAAGGACACATCAACAAAGAAGCTTGAGCTGGCAGATGAGCATTCCCAAGTATGATTCTGCAGCAGACTACCAACACACAGAAGATCTAATGTGGAGATCCTAATGTGGAGATCCCCTAACGATAAGGACTCAAACAATCTGCCTGCCCCAGGCTGCCTGCATCCCCCTAAGACACCCCTCCACTCCTCTAGAGTTAGTGGAACTGAGAACCAAGTTCCAACAAAAACAAGAGTGTGTGCCTCCTACTGGGACTGAGAGACATGAAGGCTGGTGGCATTCTCCCCAGTACTGCAGCGGCTGTCAGTCAGCCACCACAAGGTAACTGTGGTTAACAACTGTCACTAGACATACTTGGTCCAACTCTAAAGACATCCCCATGCCAAGGGAAATATAGACATATTTTGGAGGAGTTGCAGTCATATTTGGAGAGACTTGGAATGACACATGCAATGTGTGTTCTGACTTTTTCTGGTGCTTATAATGACTTGTACAGTAGAGATGAGAGATGTCATCTTGCACTGGGTACTTCCAGCCAGGTATGAGCTCTGCTATCCCTAACATTGCTATGCTATGCCAACAATACCAAAAGGCACTCAAATGGTGACAGATTCAGTGGAGACAAAGACAAAATACAGGGGTGTGCTGTACTCAGAAGTAAATGTAAAAGTGGTGAAAGAGTAAAAGGCCACACAGTAAGAGAGAGTGTCCCAGGAAGGCTTCCAAATGCAAGCAGCCCTAATTAAACTCAGTGGGTGTCCCCGAACACCACACAGGAATATGTGGGAAACTGTTAGAAAGAAGGAATTTGGTGGGAGTGGAAGACAGATGAGTGAAAGAGGTAATGGGGGGCATGAAAATGACCAAAATACATTATTTACATGTATGAAATTGTCAGGCAATAATATATTTTTTAAAAACATACAAGCAGCCAAATGTGGACAATACAACTTTGGAAATCACTCCCTNAAGAAAAGATTCCAACTCCTATTCCTGAAAAGACAGTGTATACTTTAGAATTCCAGAACAGGCACCCACGCATGTGTGAGGAATAAAAGGGAAAATGCGGGCCCATCCTCCAGTTGGAAATGCCATGAGAGACCAGGCTTCCCCTGAGCCAGACAGTACAGTGAGCCTCTGGTTCTGGAGAAAACAGTGAATAGAGACTTGTTCCAAGGTTCCACATCCCTGAAACAGACTCCTCATATGGAGTTGGCTACATATTGGTCCCTGTAACACAGAAAGAGTCACAATGCAGATAGCTCCGGGTGCCAAAAATACACAGATCTACAACTCCAGAGGAGTTTAAGAACCGTTTAACAGGAACTGAGAGCTTTGGTGAACAAATAAGCCCAGTGCTGGCCTGCAAAGATCTATGCCATAATCCCTGAATATATTGTGAGAGTAGACACATTATGGGGAACTTGCTTGCAAATTACCATGGGAAAAGGTGCATGGCAAACAAACATGTCTTGGCCATAAAGCCAATCTCAAGAAACCATACTAGTAACACCACTGACTCCAAGGCCATATACCAGTACTTTCTAAAGGTATGGGGGAACACCAAGAGATCACAGAAACAATCCATGAATTGGGAAAGGAAAACATCACTATGCTTGTATGTAACTCCTTTAATTTGTTGTCCTATCCAAAAGCCTGATGGGACATAGCTTAAGACAGCTGGTTACTGGGAACATTAAGTAAGGTGTATTTGGCTATACTTAACACTGTTCTACTGTTAAAGTCTTGGAAACACAACTGGGCCATCACCATTGTGTTCTATGTACTGGATTTGTCCAGTGATTTCTTCAGCTCTGATATAGTAGTTGAAGGGCAAGAATATTTTGCCTTTCATCTGGGAAAGCCATCAGTGGACTTTCACCATGGTTCTCCAGGATTATTTACACAGCTTCACAATATGCCATGGGATAACAATATCTGACCTAGCAAAATGGACCAAACCAACAACTGTTCAAACATTGCATTACACTGAGGAGACATTAATCCAAACAAGGTTCAAGGACCTGGATTGTTTATGAAATATTTGAGTGTTGTCTGTTACGGTAAAACAAAAGTATTGCCACAAATGTTACAGACAAGGCATAGGCTTTCCTCTGTCTCTACATGGTTAAGGGAATACAGAAATTTGTAGGGCTGCTTTGATACTACAGGGCTTCTATCCCCTATCTGGCCCCTCCCACCTAAGGCCACTCTACAATTCAAATACAAAGCAAGGTATGGGACAGTACAGAAGCTCATTCCTTGGTGTTTAAGGAAGCAAAAAAAGCTGTGGACCAAGTACAGGGTATGCAGATAGTTCACACATGATAAGGTGCTATCCATGCATGCGTCTGTTGGAATGGTGTACTACTTATGATGTCTTAATAGACACAAAACCAACCTAGAAGCTGTTGTCAAGATACTGACTACTTACCCACTGGAGGCTAGATATGTTAGTTGTAGACCCACCCACAGTCAGGTACAGCACTGAAAACTGTATTAGAATAAGTGAGAATATCTTAGGTATGTAGATAGCACATTCTCCCTCAGTAGAGAACTCCAACAGTGTTGATAACCCCATTAACTATCAAATAGAAGGAATGACTATACCCAATGAAATGTTGGACCACCACTCATCAGTGAAGGAAAAGCAATTATAAATTGGTGGATTGGCAAAGTGAAATCACCCCCTAACAGAGAGCAGTAGCCTACCACTGAAGGACAAAGTTTTTGTGCTGATGAAGGTCAAGTTTACAGCAGTTAGTGGGCCAAACTCCACGCAGTATGGATCCTAGAGATGTGAGAAGAGAAACTCCTATTGATAAGCACTGAGAGTTAGGCCATGTTCAGAGGCCTTCCATTTTGACTTCCTCACTAGCAGAGTCAACAGTGGTCCATTAACAGATACCCACTGTGGGGACAAGAGCCATGGAGAGATATGAGGGATAATGTAAAACACAAAGAAGAAATGTTACAGCATGTTGCTGCTCATCAACCTTTACAATGATCTGGAAATGATGAGCCTGGTCAGACTGAAAAAGTCCCCGCCAGGCTACACAGCTGAATGGTTATGTAGGCCAGAAAGTCATGTAGGCCATCGAACCACAACAGAGACCCTGAGGACAGACGTCGTACATACTTACCAAATATATGTGGAATGTTCTCAGTGATATCCACAGCACAAGCTAAGATGGGAAATACACTACATCAACCCTCTACCAAATTCAGGGGAAGCCCAGTTTAAGTTGATATGTGTTAACACTGTCACTAGACTTCTGCAAGTTTGCAGTGAAAGAACCATCCAAAAGACTACAAGGCAGTGATCACTAGACTGAACTCTCTATATGGGACTCTCTAGGTAATTGAAAATTGCCAAGACCATTTTATAGGTCATGAAGTGAAATAGTGGGGGAGTAACCAAGGCCACTGTGGGTCTTCCATCTACCCTTCAACTCAATAGGATCAGAACTTACCAGGACACATCAAACAGATGAATAAGTAACTGAATCAGGCTTTAAAGATATATTCTCCCACTTATCTCCCTAAAGTACTGAGAATGCTCAACAAAAGGCCAAAACAAAACAACAAAAAAACACCAAAAATCCAGCAGCAATAGAACAATAGTCGTAATAACTCAACAGAAGCATAGAGACTAATTAAATGGGCAGATCTCTTTAGCCAGCATGAGGACCTGACAGAAATTTGTTCTTCTCAGATCAAACTGAAGTAACACCATCCACAGACTACCTTATGTAGCCCTAGAAGGCCCCAATCATTGTTATGTTTATCATGCTAAGAAAATGGTCTAACGAGTGTGCCCCATAGCAGGAATTACTCACGAAGGGACATATTATACAAACAAACGGCAATTGCATCTCCCCATAGGCTCTTTATCCTTTCTCTCCCCTGAGTCCCAGCCTGACCATTGGTCGAATAACTGAGAAAAATGAATACTTTTGTGGTGGTTTGAAAAAGATGTCTCCCATAGTCTTCAGCACTTGAATACTTCATTCCCAGTGAGTGGCACTGTTTGGGGAGGCATGCCCTTCTTGGAGGAAGTATGTCACTAGAGGGGTGCTATGAGAGCTTAGAGATTCATGCCACTTGAGTTCCTGCTCTCTGCTAAGTGATTGCAGTTCAAGATGTGAGCCCTCTGCTTGCTGCTCCAGCCACCATGTACCTGCTGTCATGCTCCCTGTCGTGATAGTAATGGATTCATCCCTCAGGAACCATCAACCCAAATCAACATTGCCTTGGTTGTGGTGTTTTTTCACAGCAATAGAAAAGGAACTGCTCCAACTAGGATATAAAGGGTGCTCTGTGCTTACCTGTCTTCACAGTAATAAGTCACAACAGATCCTGAAATGAAAGATCCTCCTTCAACATAGCCATGGCTAGGAATCCCAGGAGGGTCACAGTCTCCTAAGGGGAAGACAGCCTGGAGTGAGATGTGTGGGAGCCGGGTACAATCAACAGGACAGTGCTTCCTATGCTGTGTGTACTCTTGAGTGTGCCATCTTCACATTGGTGCAAGTGAGAGCCGGGAGCATGTCCTCCATTCTTTGTTTCTCATGAAAATCAAAATTGTCCATGGAAAAGACTCTTTCCCCCAGCTCATCCCCTGAGTTACAAGGAATCAGGAATCCTTTCTGACTGGCAGAACTCCAGGAAAGGAGCTACCCACTGTAGAGCTGCCAACCGGTAGAGTGCAGAAGAAGAAGGGTGGAATGATGGTGGAATGATGGTGGAATGAGGGTGGAAGATGTGGCTCAGTTGGCAGAGTGCCTGCCTAGCATACATGAAGCCCTGGGTTCAAGCACCAGCGTCGGACAACAGGAATGGTGGCACACCATAATCCCAGCACTCCTGAAATGGAGGCAGGAGGATCAGAAGTTGGGAGAGGAGGGGAAGGAAGAGGAAGAAAGGAACGAGGAAAATTTGGGTTGTAGGGGAAGGAGAAATAATTCACAAGACAGGAGGTGAAGGTTTTATTCTGGCTTATATACTAATATGGCACCAAAAAGCAATTTTACCCCAAGTGACCATACTAATCAGTACTTACTACTTCGGCACATGGGCAGGGAAGGTGCCCAGGTGTGGTCCTCTAGGCACTGGCTCCAATTGCTTCCCTTGAGGATGTAACCATCATTGCACTTAAACATGATTTTGTCACTTGCATTCACAGGGCCAGTATAATTGATCCTGCCATTTTCCAGTACAGGCTCGGGACAGTGGCCCACTGAAGAAGAGAACAGTCAGTGTTCTAAGAGGCTAGGATGAAGTAAAAGCCATGCTTCCCCAAGCTTCAGAAAGATAATAGTAACTCAGAACTTAATGGTGCACATGTATCTAAAAGGATAGCTATGTATTATCAAACCATACCAATGCAGGATGAGAAAAGGCCAAGGTATCATAATGGTGGACAGAGAGGAGTGGGTTTGCTGTGTAGAATTTCCTCCAAAGTTCCTTAAGACCTACTACCTCCAAAAGAAGGCTCATTAAGACTCTGGAAGTTCTAAAGGGAAAAGACTCAGCAAGAAAACAGCTAAGAAGCCTCAGGAACTTCCTGAATCTGACTAGATTCACAAGGTTCTTCCCTCCCTAAGGTTACATAAGCAATAAGGACTGCTGGGAGCTGCCCAGACCAGCTGAGTGGCCTGGAAGAGATTTTTTTTAACCTGTTTAGCTTGCCTGCAAGTTGTACAGAGAGCTGCAGGTTCCCAGCTTTTGTGAGCCATCATAAATGCTGGGGTGGGCTTTTGGTAATGCAGCTGTCTTTGAATCATTTCTACTCCTGTAAGTAAGCCCTCTCCCATACTTCCGTAAATAACCCCAATAAACTCACTGGTTCACCAAGCTGGACTTTGGTAGTATCCTTCACTTTGGTCTGCCATTAGTTCCCTATCTGGGATGGGCAGACATTTTTCATGTCTCCCCAGCAATAGTGTCACAAAGATAGTCACGCATAAGAATGATATGATTGACAACTGTACTACACATAATGAAGTACATAACTAGTTATTACCAGTAACATGTTCACTATACTGCTACGTTGAACACTGTTCAAATATCTTAAGCCTATGTTTCAAGCAAGTCTTTCCTTTTCTTTCATGAAGCCAAATATATACTTATTCATTTCTTTCTTTTTTCTTATATATTTTAATGATTTCTTTCTTGTTCAAAATCAGGAGAGGGATGTAAATTTTTTTCATATAAAAGAAACTTTAAAATGTTATGTGTACATAAAACTAACACAGCTTATTAGAAAGTATAATAATGAAAATGATCTGGAAGAATTAATGCTCTGTCATTATTGATGATAAAACAACATAATGAGTTTTGTCACCTGGAGCAAGCCACTTGAATCTCACTTGTTAGATATTTAAATTGAGAATATAGTTTCTCATAATTTAAAAGTAACATGATGGACAGGCATGGGTGATGTGCCTGGAATCCCGGCACTGGCAGGGGGGTTGTAAGTTCCAGGTCACTAGGGGCTACATGTCAAATTCCAGGCCAACATGATGGGCTACTATAGCAAGATTCTGTCTCTGAAGCACCTGGGGGAAATGGAGAGTAGCTTCGTTTTTTACAATTTTAACATGGCCTACAGGAAGCAGGATATAATAGAATATAGGAGATGATGATATGGACAGAAAAACCAAACTCACAGCGGCACTCAGGGGGGGAGCCATCCCATTCCTCTGAGAGACTGAGGACCAAAGACTGCTTTCCCACCAGGTGGTAGCCTCTGATACAAAGGTATGTCCCCAGAATCTGTCCTTCTACTTCCTTTGCAACAAACACACTGTTGTCCACTGGAGGAAGTTCTGCACGGCTCTCTGTTGGAAGGAAAACAGAGAACGGAATCATTTGGTATATCACTGGCTGCAAGGGCACCCCACTAGCTTCCTCCCTTCAAGTATCTGGGGGACTAATCCTCACACCGTGTCCTCTCTCTTCCATTGTATGTATACCCCATCATCATTCTCCAAGAATTTCTGAAGTTATGTTTCCAAGTAGATCATAGGCATTGTAGTCAAATTCAACCACAAGTTATCCATTCCTGAACAAGCAAATTCCTTCCNAAGTATCAGTCCTAGAGTTTTCAATAGTTGGCATCTCAGAATTTTGAAATTGTCATTTTTTGGTGTCCCAGAATAAAAAGAGCAAGTCAGCAATGACTACCCATCTGAGGGAGCAAGAACACCACTAATATACACTAGGTCCCCAATAAGTATAGAGCATATACCATAATTGAGAATTTTTAATAAATATTATAAATGTAAATTTCATTTAAACTCTATACAGAATGCCTCTTACACCACAAACTGACATGAAATATCTTGTAAGGAAATCACACTTACCATCTAGGGCAGAAATCAGCCACATCAGACAGCACACAACCCAACCAAGCATTTGGTGAGCAGTTGCTTGACCCAGGGTGAATTAAACAGTGATTTTGATCAAAAGCATCCTTCTAACCACTTAAGATCAGAACAACTTCCTTCTAGAGAAGGAGTTATATTTTCCTCCTGGAACAAACGTGAAAAAGAAAAGTCTTTCCTGTAATGGGAAAGAACAGCTTTGCAAGCACAAACGATGATTAAAAAGCTGCCAGAGTTAAAATTTTAAGAAATTGCCCAGTTTCTAGAAAAAATGCAAACCAGTTGACCAGGCACTTTAAACTGCAGGTTTATCCTTCCCCAACAGGTACAGGCCAAATGGTCCTCCACGACCTTGACTTCTGTCAATATTTGCCAGTGTTTACAGTCCACTGCTTACAGCTCTCTCCAGCTTTGGGAACTGAAGACAGGGTGCTGATCGATGGTACTTTCCCAGTGAAGACCAAACTGAGTGTCACCTCCTACCCACTTTTCTAAATCCTCTTCTGTGCCAGGGATAGTACTGTCAGGCAGGGAAGATAGATAACGCAAGCTGGGAATGGGCACACCAAAGACACAAGAAGGCTGAAGCTGAGTTTATCAGACTCACTTCAGTACAGCCACAGTGGGAAAGACACTAGAGAGACCAAGTCTACCCAGAGGCAACTGAAGGGGCTGCTTTTATGCGGTGGTAGGAGTTTCACGGGCAGTCAGCCAGTGTTTCAATGTTACAATGTTCTAGAAGTGTTGAATCAGAAACAGCTCAGCACAACCATCTGTCCCGAGCTGGCATCCACATTTTATAGCTAGAGTTCACTAATTCTGATAGTGGTCTTCCTTGGAGGCAGCAGTAGCCTTGCTCTGAGCCAAGCCTTCTGGGAGCCAAAGCAGTCTTGTTTTGAATGCCTCAGTACATTCATCCATACCAGATCAGTCTCCACATATTAGCCACCTCAGGCCTGTGCTCAGTACTGAAGACTGGAAGTTCAAGTACTACCGGGAAACTAAGAATTTCTTTTTGGGTTCTACAATCTAGTTGAAAAAAGAATTTTAAAACAGAGTCACAAGGAAACTTGCGAATAATTTTATTAGAGTTTGAAGGAAAGAACAACAGACCAGGCAAGCCTGCAAACCTTGGCAACTGCCATGAGGAGAGAAGTGGTGAAGAAGAAGAAATAAAGCCTTGTGGTATGCAATGGAGGTTGGCAAGCAGCTGCATGGGGGATGGGGTGGGGTACTTCAGAGAAAGAATGAGAAATCCCAGAATGCTGGGGAAAGCAAGCTTCTACTTTGGGCTGGTTGGGAAGAAAGAAGGAAGGGAAAGGTGTACATTTCTGAAAGCAGAGGGCCTCTGCAATGTTGCCTGAGGGAAGCACTGTCTGCCTGAAGGAGGGGCTTCATCAGTTTACAGCTACCTCTTCCTGGATGTTGCCTGATTTCATTAATTATTCTTCCCTCTTCTTAACTTGACATCAAGCAAATCAGACTTCCTGGGGTGACGGCGGGGGGGGGCCAGGTGATTGACCAGTCCAGCTGGTTAACTCTTAAAAGAAAATAGTGTATGTTTTAGGAGGCTTAGAATGTCGGCTCTCCACCCAGGGACAGAGTTGTAAAACTTTGACCCCGTTTTTTTGAGCAGGAGCTTACCTTAGTAGACCTCAACAGTGACTTTGCCTTTTCACACAGTAATTTAAATGCTATGGTGCTTGCCTTTCTATTGTTACCAAGGAAGCAAGAGATGGGCTCAAAAGTCAACCAGGAGGGAAGGGCCCATCCTCAAAGGCCTCCAAGGCTATTAATACCACCCCCACAACTTAAGGAGGTACACTTAACCTGCTTGTCTGTGGCTTCCCAGAACTGGATTGAGTGGTTACCTGGCAATCAACAGTCAGTCATTAAATATTTGTACATCAATGAATAAATGTCTAGACTAGTAACAATGCCACTGACTTTGAAATGCTAGAAGAACTTAATTGTCACTGAAGATGCTCCAATAGCTAGAAACATAGATATCACTTAATAACTTCAGAATCAGTTCTTTAAACACTTTCAAGCACATTTTGGGAAATACTAATATTATGTGCATCCGTAATGTACCAAATGATGTCTTTTTGTGTGTGAATTGAAAATTTCATTGTACCTTTTAATTAAAAATAACTTTATTTTATTACAAAAGCAGTTTATGTAACTCAGATATTTCAGCATGGTTTTACTATTCAAGAGAGAACTTTTCTGCAGAGAAATACATTTCTTGGTTTATAATAAAATTAATGAAAAAATGTTAAAAATGAACTGTCATAACATAGTTATCATTCTTTTACACACACAGGTACTTATACTCTACACATTTAACTTAAGGTAATACTATGGACATTAGGCTTAGGATTCAAGCCACCTACACAGCTAGCAGAACACAGAACATACATGACATTCTGATTAAATACATGCAAAATCCTCACACACAATAAATAGCTTCATAAAAATACCATCTGATCGTCAGAAAGGGGTGTACTTCAATGCAGAAATCAGCCTGTACCACAAGAACAAAAGCCTTGTAGTACAGCATGCTGCAAGCAGCCAAGGGAAATTACCTACACTAAGGAGAGCAAGGAACCCCCCTCCAGGTGATGTGTATATAAAGTAGGCTGCAAGCTGGGAGACACTGAACTGCCCGCAGTTCACCACATCCTACTTAGGTAACCGTCTCCAGTATTGTCCACAATATAAAAGAACCATGTAGAAAAAGCTGTATTTCTTGCTACTTTTCTTGCTACTATCTTTCTGCCCAACAAGTGAGCATTTCAAGTGAAAAGGAAACAAAAATAAAATGAAAAAACACTAGATTCTACTTGTAAGGTAAAATATACTTTGTAGCTTCTGCATTCTTCTTCAGGAATAACACAATAGTTATAACAATAGTTTGTAGTGACAGTGTGTATACATTTGACACAGTGATCTAGGAACAGCAATCTGATTCATCTGGAAGGGGCATCCACTCACTGATGCAGAGGCCATGCTACATTTGTGAAGTGTCATGGGAGACCAGCTGATCACAGAAGTGACAGCTAGAGCAGAGGCACCCAGCATAGGACCACTGCTCTTGCAGTCTGAGCCACAGCTTTCCCAGAGACCACATCAATGAGACATGCAAGGGCCATGTCTGCCTCTGCCTATTTTGAAATTGAA
>LZPO01029530.1:0-10601 GCA_001675575.1 Neotoma lepida
ATTCATTTACCCCATTTCAACTGAACACAGAACCCAGAATGAATATGGATTTTCTTGTAAGTTTGACGTTTGGGTTTTATGCTGGGAAATAGTCCTTTAACATTATTGCCCCTGTTCAAGTTTGCCTTTCGTTGGTTCACAGATGTGCACACAGGAAATAGGAGCCTAATGTATTCTAACATGAAAAGCAAATTAGATTTTCAATGCTGAAGAGAAGAAAGGGTCATTTCAAGTCGCTGCCAGCTCTAAAAGCTATCAGTCTACCACTGACAGCACGAGTCCCCATCACTGAGAAAACATATCATGAAATTGGCTGGTATACATAAAGGGCAGGGTTCAAATACTAAAAAGGAAAGGTTGAGAAAATGCAGATCTGTTGTGCTATAAATCATGAATAAGTAAAGCAAAATATTAAGGATTAGATATACTATTCTGACCAGAGTTAAGATTTCTTCTACAGGGTCTCCAATAAAACCCCACAGCAAAGTAGAGTCAGCATTTTGAAAGCAGTGTTCACATATTGAAGAGTATTGAGACGTTGGAAGGATGCTGTCAATATTGACTTGATTGATGGGAAAGTTGAAATACTGGGAAGGGTGATAGCTTTTAAAGAGGACACTTTCCAACAGTAGATTCATATAAACTGCCAGTGTAATTAAAGACACTGGGACATAAGAGAGTGAGTAAATGCTGGGAACCCCTGGCAGATAAAATGATGAGTTATTTCCACACCATGTGGCTCTGTGTATTAGGAGAGAGGTTTCTCAAATTTTAGATCACAAAACCTATAGATTTGAAAATTCTCTCCACAACCACCTCCAAATGTACATGTATATAAATTTACCATGAAGTTTTCAATTGTTCTTGACTACTTGAAGTATTAACTTAACTACCTCTTTTACAGTGAGGAGACTGCAGATTTGTTTAGCTTTGGTGAATATTTCTGATGGGTCTAAAACAAAGACCTAAGAATGTCATACTGATTCACCAAAACTTTCTTTTTTGTGTTTTAATAATCAGTTTCTGGCACTTTCTCCAGTTCTCTCTAAGCCTGTTTCATCCCACCAAAGCAACAGGCAATATTTATAAGAATTCTCTTTTTGCATTACCTAAAAACAGCGCCCTGGGGATAGCACCTTGTGTTGGTCAAATGCTTACCTGCCTCCGGAGATAGCCTGACCTATCTGATCATTGACCAAGACCTTTTTCTCTCCGACACATCACAGAGCTGTAGTTTATTCCAGTAAAAAGAAGTGTGGATGGGAAGCTCTAATAAATGCCCATTAGAAGCTCAGGGTTCTGGGAGATAATACTGTGTCTGCATCATATCATAAGCTGGAACTCACATTAGTTTCTGCCCCAGTTCTGGGCTTCTGAAAAATATATACCTTTCTAATCCACCATGTTCACTCCTTACACTTACTTTGCTGTATTGCACAGTTCCATGGTTTCCATCCATTCTTGCACTGATTTAAGTGGAAGAGAGAAGAGTGTCTAGGAAGTAATTTTATGACTGGAGTGGTAGTTAGAAAAACATCTTGGTTCAATCCACATACAGATTAAAATCATGCCAGATGTTTCTGACAGTGTTTATGGGTTGTTTTGTTGTTGTTGTTTTTAAACTATAGTGAGTTAAAAAACCCTCCCAAACTTTTTCACCTGAAAGGAGTAATAAAGTTTTTATTTCCTGTGGTTTGGGAAGATTTGGGCTCCAGTTTCTCTAAATGCCTGGCAATAAATAGTCTGTTATGCTGCCCAATTATAAGATAGATTAGTGGGTAGATTGATGCAGAGTGAGAAAGAAAAAGAAATCAGAGATAATTTTCCACTGAAAAGCCACAGTCATTTTATATAGCTTTTGAAATAGACTTGAAATTAACCCATAAAAATGGCAATAAATGTCTGAAAAAATTACTGCAATACATATGTGTTCTGTGGGAAGTTTCTCGAAGCAGTTGGTCTGATGTTTCATTCTCTCTTTCCAGCTGCTCCTGACTCAGATGATGTTGCACTCTATGTTGGGATTGTAATAGCTGTCACTGTTTGCCTGGCGATCACCGTTGTAGTGGCCCTGTTCGTCTACCGGAAGAACCACCGCGACTTTGAGTCTGACATCATTGATTCCTCAGCGCTCAATGGCGGCTTTCAGCCTGTGAACATCAAGGCTGCCAGACAAGGTCAGTGAGCTTTCTGCCCTATGAGTTATACACGTGGTGAGCGGTGTGCCTGCACAGCTTCGAATTCAGTTGCATTTGTGTCATCTAGTGGAGCTAGAACATAAGCTGAGTGGAGGCAGAGGTTTTGGTTGGCTTTGTTCATTACAGGAATGGAATCATTGAGACAGTAAATCAGAGTTGATGAGATGCACAGATCATTTCTGGTTTGCTTTTCTGACAGGTACCTCTGTCTTGCTTCTTACCTTCTATTTGAAAGAACAATTACATTGATTCATTGATTTTTCTGGTCTCTTTTGCCCTTCTTATAATGCTTTTAATGCAGTGATGTGCAGATGAATCCAAATTTAGCATAGGCAAGCAAAAGCATTACCAGATGGTGACTCGGTAACTCTTATTATTCTTTCTAATCTGTTGAAATGGCCAAATACCCTAAGTGTCATGATTAGACCCCAAGGCAGAATATTGAAGGAGCAAGGTTTCCTATCAATGGACAATAACAAGATGGATGCTGACACTATGTTTGCCCTGTTTCCCAGAGCCTTTGATCTCTCCTTCTGCACTGTTAGCAGAGCAGCTTTGCTTTGGCTTAATGGTGTGAAGTGGTTTCTCACTAATCTAGCATGGTCTGAATAGAGAATGAAAATGGAATTCTTTTCTCTTTCTGACTCAGATCTCCTGGCAGTCCCACCGGACCTCACCTCAGCTGCAGCCATGTACAGGGGACCTGTCTATGCTCTGCATGATGTCTCAGACAAAATCCCAATGACCAATTCTCCAATTCTGGACCCACTGCCCAACTTGAAAATCAAAGTGTATAACACCTCAGGTGCTGTCACTCCCCAGGATGACCTCTCTGAGTTCACATCCAAGCTGTCTCCCCAGATGACCCAATCCTTGCTAGAGAATGAAGCTCTTAACCTAAAGAATCAGAGTCTTGCGAGACAGACTGACCCATCCTGCACAGCATTTGGCACCTTCAACTCGCTTGGGGGTCACCTCATCATTCCTAACTCAGGTAAGTTTTAAAGTTTTAAGTGACAAAGATGCAGCTTAAAATCATATTACAGTCTCTAAAACCTTATCTCTGTTTGTTTTTATTGAACCTGAAATGTTAGATGGAGTCTAACTCAAATTTCCACTCAGTAGATCTCAAGCATTACTTCACACAAAATCTACAAAAGCATTTATCTTCATCCAATCAATTCCAAATTCAGTTCCTCTAGAAAGAACTTTCTGCTGAGAACTTTCTGTTCAGAACTGGCCCCAACCACCTTAAAGGCATAATAAACCCATGAACCCTCCTTGTAGTCCCTGTAGTTCAAAACAAACTAATAAGAAAATGCAATCAGCTGGTTTGGTCCAATTTTCTCAAGGAAGCAAAATTTCAGAAAATATTACATAATGGACACAAAAATCTTAATTTATTAATTATTCAGTGCATTATTCAATCAGAAAGTAACTGTAAGGTATTTATTCCAGTCTANAATTTATTGTCAACAATCTCAACTTCATCCAGTGTACATTTGTAGTTTTATTTATTTTAAGTATATTATATAGTTTAGCAATGTCTAAAGAATAAAAAACGCAATGGTCTTCCACAAAGGAATTAAGTCAGTGGCTGCCAATGTTGAAAGCTGGTATTCATTTTCAGTAACATTGATGGACTTGAAACCATAGGACACAAGACAGCTAGTGACTACTTTCAAAGCACATCCTAACTCTTTTGGACAAGTCTGTGAATATTTTTCAATAACATAACAAAAATAACTTCACTGACCTATTGTACTAATGTCATATAAAATTATGTAGTATATTACATACATGTTATATATGTATATGTATATATATGTATATATTATGGTATATATAATATATGTAGTATTATATCTTTTATTATATCTATATACTTTATATATTTATTACTAATACATAATATATAATGTATATGTTATAATTATATATACTAGTATATACATGTGTAAAACCACAGGAATCTATAGCTTAAATGTGAAGCTGTCTTTGGCAGAATACCATTTTTCCTTTTCCTATATATGTACATAACCAATATCATGTTACATAAGAATTGTTTAACCTTTTCTCATTAATTCCCATGCTATTTGTATGCTCTTTAAAATCATTATGTTTATAATAGTCCACTAACTACTTAATCAAACATATCCTAGTCCTTTGTTATTTAAAAATTACACTTATCCATAAGATAGTGCTTTCTCCCATGATGCTCATTGAATTCTGTTTTTGTTCCTGTTTCTGCACCCACCACTTTTCAATATGTGAATTATGACAAAGTCTTTTTTAAATGGAAGGAGAGTAGCTAGCATGCTGTAAATAAACTTTAGATTATTTCAATCAATAGAGTACAGTTGTTTTCTAACTATTCTTTTTCTTTTACATCTATAATTTTTCATCCCGTAGCAAGAATCAACGTACATTGCATGATTTAATTGGAAAATTAATTCTGACTCTTAAATTGTCTCATATACAACCTTCTTGTTCCAGTCTCATGCCCTGCACAAGCCACGCTTACATTAACACCACATTCCACTTCCCTGACACCATAGCTGCCCTTCCCATATCAAGAACACCATGGTTCAACACCTTCACAGATAGGGTTCTGTCAAGGCATTCGAATAACTGTACCCCTAAGCCCCTCAGCTCTCTGTTCTGGATTCTTGAGATTTAAAGCCACTTGGGCAGTTTTTCTTGCTGCCTTGTCTCATTGGGCACCCACTACTTCATGCCAAGTCATTACATGTTTCTCAAGGATCCTCATTTCTTTCTTTATAGAAGTGCCATTATAGAAGTGCCAGACACTGTCCTCACAAAGACAGTCCATGCGTTTTTACTGCACTTAATTAAGGTACATTTCATGGAAATAAAAAGATGGACCCAAATATCTTCAGCCAAGTCACTCTCTGTAGTGCTGGCCTGTACTACCGGAGTTACGAAAGGGTAGACCACAGACCGCCATCATGGATATCCAACTGAAAACTTGTGCAAACTGCATAAACAAAAATTTTCACCAGGTTTTTGGAGCTAGCATCTCCAGCATCTCCTGACATGAACTCAAATTGCCTCAGATCATATAAGGTCCAGTTCTCACACAGCTGATACCAATAATCCTCCTCTTGGGCACCAATCATTAACAAATGAGAAGTGCTCAGACCTGTTGCAGCTGAGTGAGATGTTGTTGCTCATTTTCTAGAGTTGTGTAAAATAAAATAAATTCTTCCCATCTCTAGCTATGCTGTGGAATAACACTCACCAGATATATCAGGGGGAAAATGTTTCCTGATATGGCTGAGGTTAGCATTTCCTTGACTTTGAATTTCATGGGGAACTTTTTTTTAAATCAAAAACAATGCATCATTGCAGCTGTTTAAAATTTTAATAGCAGTTTTTGGTTTCTCCACAATTTACAAGAAAAACAACAGTGGAACCATCTGTCTATTCCTTAAATAAAACACGAACTTTTAAAATGACATCACTCTCTTAAGTAATTCCATAATAGTTCAGAAGGAGCTGTGGTGAAAAGCAAGGCCAACAAGAAGGGAAGGAAGCTATAGACCTTTATATATTTTTAGGGAAAATGAAAAGATGAGTGCTACATGGGCACAAAATCTCATTCCCTTTTGCTTGTTGTAAAGGAATTCTAGAAGTTTCCTTTTGGTTCATAGGTCTTATACAATATTTTTTTTTCTTTTGCTATTCAGGAGTAAGCTTGCTGATTCCCGCTGGGGCCATTCCCCAAGGGAGAGTCTACGAAATGTATGTGACTGTACACAGGAAAGAAACTATGAGGTAAATATGTTTTTTTCTGATGCATTTGATTTGATCAATGTCTCACTTGGAGGAGAATTGTACAATAGAAATGATAGACACAAAATATCTTGTCTTGAGTGACATACATTTGACTCTAGACCTATAAAAACCAAAGTCCAATTTTACTTCTCTTTCCTGTTGAAGCTTCAGACACTGAATATCTTGAATGTAGATGGAATGCTAAAGACCTTTCTGAGTGGACATATGGTCCTTTAAGCAGGAAAATACTGCCAAAAACATGATTCACAAATTGTCCAAAGAGATGCATGGATTTAGATAGATAGGCTGGCTTCCTATGACCTGGGTCAAGAATCTATCCATAGAAGACATAAAGATCACAATAGTGGATACCCCTGAGCTTCTGACATGCCCTTCCCACCCTAGCCTAGCACAGTCCCTGATATGCCCCTCCCACTTCAGCCTAGCACAGTCCCTGATATGCCCCTTCCACCTCAGCCTAGCACAGCCCTTGTGCACAGATTCTTCCCCTTACAACTCTCCTCCAGCACAAGAGTCATCAGCCTTCTTATGTTTAGCTTTTATAATTAGACCTTTCAAAATGAGCCTAGTGTTGATTAAAACCATACTGAATCCAAAGGTTCTATTTAGAATATGTCATATTCATCAATATGTAACTATGTTAAGTAAAAATAATAAGAACAGGTTAGATGTCCTAAAATCAATTTTTAGTTTAGCTTCTGACATAGCAGAGATGATCTTTCTTGATTAATTCCTACATAAATTGTGTTCTTTGTGTGCCTGTAGTGTGTGTGTCGGGGGCAGGGTGCAGTGCACTAGAAGCCTGGGTGAATAATGCTTTCAGAGACATATTGACATCTTAAAACAAAGATGTTTTGCAAATGGAGATGCTCCTTGTAAAAGGATCATTGTTGGTCCAGGAAAAAGCATCCTCAGGTCTCGCTCTGAGCAGAGTGACAAATGCAGACCAGGTGATCATCCTCGTGCACTTTACTCCCTCCCCACTCTCATCCTCAGGAAGCCAGCTCTTTTTAGTCCCTACTTCAGTAACTGAAAAGCTCTTTGGTTATGCACCCAGGTGGAGACACAGTTATTTATAACAATATGACCCAGAACATTTCCCNCCTCTGTTAGTATCCTTCCACCTACACAAACAACAGCCAGACTAAGAAGTTTAAAAACAAACAAGAACAAAAAGCAAAACCACTAACCCTTGCACATTATTCATGTCTTAAATTTGAGCCACAGAAAATCATTAAAAGATTTGTATTTATTTATGTGAAATATATTTTTTCATCCCTAGTGCAGAGCAACATTCACAGATCCTTAGGGCTCCCCGCTTTGAGAGCGAGACAAGCAATTAACAAACTCCAAGACCGATTTATTTCATTTTATTTCCTCTTGTCCTAAGCCAAGGTGAGCATTAAACAGATGCTGCCCCCCAAGGCCTTTGATGTTCTGGGCAGCGCCTTTGACAGACCTGAGAACTGGTTTGTACTTCCTGCCACAGAGATATGCAGTGCTCCTGGGGTCCTTTATTCACAATATCACCATTATCCCCAGTTAAAGCCCAAGCCATACTGGTCTACTGCCACAGCCTGTGTGTCCTCTCCCACTCACCTGTTTTTCCTTTCCATCCTTTCAGGGTATTCTCATTAGAGAGTGATTGTACATTTTGGATGGAGGGGAGGGAATAGAATATTGCTAAGGCCAAACACCTCTTCCTTAAGGATTCACTGCCTTTGACTTTAAGTAATGAAGGGGGAATTACTCTATTGAACTTAGTTTGCATCAAGCAAGTTGTGTGTGTGGAGAAAGCTCAAGATCTCAAAACAAAATAAGGAGGAGGTGGGGTGGGGAAATGGCTCAGTGTAAGGTGTTTGGCACACAAGCATGAAGGCCCAAGGCCAATACTCAGCACTCCACAAATAGGCATAGTGGCACACACCCATAATCCTAACACTGGGAAAGTAGAGACAGGAGGACCCCAAGGGCTTACCAGCAAGGCAATGTGGACGGATTAACTAGCTTCAGTTTCAGTGAGCAATTCTGTCTCAGAAACATACCGTATAGAACAGTGAGGGAGACACCAAAAGTCCACGATTAGCCTCCACACATGAATACGTATACCCCCAAAAGAAAACACATACCAGAGACTATGAACCAAAGATAGAACATGAGATGACCTCTCAGATAAATGAGATCTCACACCACTAATTTTCTGGTATGACACAGACGTGTTTTCCCTATAAAAGCACAGTGGTAGTGCACTTCAGAATGAGTAGCAAACTAACTATCCCTGATGTTCCTTCTGCAGACCTTATATATGTTTGCGTCTTAGTAAAATTCTGTACATTATGATGAAACCCACTTTAAAGGTGAGGAAACTGAAGTTCGGGAAATCAAGTCTCCTTAGTGATGGAGGGGGCTAAATACAATCCAAGTTCATCTGACCGCAGAGCTCTTCCTCTTTCCAAGACGACATCCCTGCTGTGTACACCATAGACCCCACTCCACCTTCTCATTATCTTACATTTTGGATACACTCATCATTACACAACGAAGACCTTTCCAATCTTTATGTAATACAGATGAAACTTTGCTGAGAAGTCAGGGTGAGGACAACGGGAGATGAGGGCCACTTGAAGGCATTTGCAGCAGAATTGTGGGCATTATTTTTCTCCACTCTTCTTTCTCTCTGACTCCTTTCAGTGCATCCAGAACTGGGTGTGTTTCCAGCTGGAATGCACCCAGCTGGTCATCTGCTGATGTGAGTTGTCTGAAGGGAGGCGTGAACTTAATTACATGTGGCACAGTGAATGTGACAAATGGGGCCTTATCATTACTGAATGTGCTCTATGCAAAGCACAGGCTGGCAGATGTGTGGCCTAAATGAGCCAGAGAAGGGACAAACCACGTCTGACCAAAGAAGGTGAAGAGTTGCAAGGCTGGGCTGGGATTTCTTCCTCTCCTACTTTCTAGAGCTCTGGAGAAAACACAAAACTTCGTTTCCCCATGAATATAATTTCTGCGGCTTATGTATAAATGTGGCTTCTTTTATCTTGCTTCCAAAGTGAATGTTTAAAAAAATACATCTCATTGAGACCAAAACATCATCATTTATCAGTTCTTGTGGACAAAATGGTTTGAGATCTGAAAGTAGAGTTTTTCCTTTGCTCTGTATCTAGTACTGGCCAGTAGTTCCTTCAATCAGCCTGACAAAGGGAGCAATCAGTTCAGAAATCCCAAATGTGAAAGTGAATAGGACTCTATTTGTAAACTGAGGGGATCCACAGGAAGTTTATGAACAGCTTAATGACACAGGATTAGCACTTCTTTTTAAAGAGTGATGTGGTAACTTGTGATGTGCTGGGAGAAGGAACAGTACATCTTCTTGAAGGTTCTGGGTTGGGTTGGGCTGGTGAGAGTTGAGAATGGAGTATGCCAGGCTTGAAGACAGAGGAGTAAAAAGCAAAAGTTACTGCAAAGCAAACTATATTTCTTAACTGGCCAGAGTGTTGAAAAGGAATATAAGGATGTGTTTAAGGCACAAGGTCTGGGCACTGTAGATGGAGGGAGGGCTAAAGCAGCCACTGGCTGGAGGGCAGAAGCTCAGTTTCTGGGGGAGATGTGCTCTGATATAAGTAGGATATGATCTTAGACATAGACACAGAAATGAAGTCTCAGCAGGAAATGGATTCCCAAGGCAAAAAGCAACGGGGTAGGAGGCAATGGGAAACATTCCAATTCTGGTTTAGTTTGTGATGAAACTACCTGTGAAAGGATAAGGTGGGCACACAGTTCGTATCTGACACAGGGGTAATATATAATGGCTCCTCCCTGAGTAGTTTTGAACTAAAGGATGAATATGTATAAGGATAAATAAGCCATAGTATAAGAGAATTTTTAAAAGAAAATATGAAGAGGTATCCTAAATCAAGCAGGTGGCTGAAGGTGGCCCAAGGTGTGAGTTAGTGATGAGGCAATGACACTACAGTGATGTATATAAAGTCAGAAGGGCAGTAGGAATATCCAATAGTGGCATAATGAAGCACACTTCCTGGGAGTAGATAATGAACTGGCTATTCCATAGCTTCTAAGGGGAAAGGTAGCCAGATGGTATATGTCTAAAACTCTAGCACTCACAGGCTGAGACAGGAAATTCCCGATTTCAAGGCCAGCAGTGTCCATAGAAAGACTCTGTCTTAAAAAGGAAGGAAGGAAAGGGGAAATAAAAAGAAAAGAAAGGCTTCGCTAAGTTTTAGGAGCCACATGAACATATGCCTAGAATGAGCTGGTTCCTTCCTCTCTGCTTGCTNATAAAGAGAATATTTGAGTCACAAAGATCCTAAGATAAGAGTAAAATGAGGTTAAAGACTATTCGTGTTAATGATCCTCCAGGGAAGTAGATTGTAGGGGCCCAAAGTATGTGCTTAGAAAAATAATTCCACAAGGATTCAGCTTAGAACACAATACTTAGCTGCTCTGACTTAATCTGGGGATAGACTCTGCCTGTCTGGGAAAATGGTAACATACCCTTCAGAGTGACTTCCATATGTATGTAGTGTGTGTGTGTGTGTGTGTGTGTGTGTGTGTGTGTGTGTT
>LZPO01029531.1:0-10589 GCA_001675575.1 Neotoma lepida
GCCCCCCCCCCTCCCCGGCACATTTTTATAGTGGAATGATTTTATTGTATTTACTCATGCTAGTAGTTATTTTTTTTTAGGACATTTTAAAATGACTATATCATATGCCAGCACAAGATCTACCATACTGTGTTTTACCATTTAATTAAACATTTTGTAATTTTCATTGCCACACATAAGTTAATTTAGAAAAGTATTGTGTTTAGAGAAGTAGTATTGTGTTTAGAAAAGTAGTTGGTTTTTTTATTAATGAAAACAAACCCCTCTTGATTGCATTAGCCCATGAAATGCCGTCACCTTTTCATGTCTTTATTTAGCTATCCCCTCCCTAGTAGGTCTACCTGTTTGCATTGTATCCCTGACCTCTCTCATGCTATATGTGTTTCCAGGCTTTACCAGTTTTCAAAATCTTCTGACATTCTTGACGTTTTTTCCCATCAGAATACTAGCTCTGTGGTGACAGGGAGTTATGGGTAGTTGTGGTTGTTCATCCCTCATGCCTAGAACAATGCTTACACCACTTCAATGTCTCCATAGTAATACCGAATAAATTAACTGAAACTTGAAAATAGAAATGCTTATTTTAAGGGTTTCAAGTCAAGGATTTTTTACACATATGAGGAAAACTTGTTAACCAATTACTACAATTGCCAAGGACTTCTATTTTCCCAGTTTTAAGTTTATTTTCAAATTTATGTGTATGTATGCATGTGAACCTGTGTGCGTGTATGTGTACCATATATATGCAGGACTCCCTCATGAGCTAGAGTTAAAGGAAGTTGTAAGCTGTTATGTGGGTGCTGGGAACCGAACCCAAGTTCTCTGCAAGAATAGTAAGCACTCTTAACTGCTGAACCATCTGTCTCTCCAGACCCCATTTTTCCAGTTTTGGCCATATATCCTTATTATTTATTTGAATATAGTCATAACATTCAGCAGTGCTGTTAATTGAGTTTTCCTGAGGTTTTCCTCATGAAGTCGTCTGAACTCTGGCTTTAGGAAGATGTTTCTGTCCCTCAAATGTCACCACTGTCACAGCAGTTCGTCCCTTTTTTTCATCCTCAAGTTCTTCCGATAAGACCCCTAAGGTTTTGGTCTGATTTGCAATCTCAGCTTATCTGATTAAAATTTGGGATGATTTTACCATATCCTGCTCCCAAGTGATATTGGTCTTTTTCTCAACATTTCTTTAGGAAGAACATCCCACAAACTCCTGTTTACTCTTTTCACTGGGTTAATTTTGTACATTTCCTTAAAATAATGTAACAGCATCTAGGAAGATGGCTCAGTTGGTAAAGTGCCTGCTGCAGAAGTGTGAGGGCCTGAGTTCAGAGTTCAGAGCCTCAGGACGCACGTCCTAAGCCAGGTGTGATGGCACATCTGTAATCTCAACTCCAGGGGAGTGGGCAGAGATAGGTAGACTCCTGAAGCTCATTTGTCAGACAACCTACCTTAATGGGTGAATTTCAGGTTCAATGAGAGACCCTGTCTTAAAAAAAATAAAGCTAGAGAGAGATTGATAATGACACCTGACCTGGACCTCTGGCCTCCACATATGTGTGTCCACACTTAGGCATGCTCCCTCGGGTGATGATGCTCGCCTGGTTTGACCCACTTTATAACCTTTTCTCTGGATGAAATCATCATCTTTTTGTTGACCATCCTTAATAGGCTCCATGAAAATAAAAATAAATGCTTAGAATGAAACAAGTTCACAATCTTATTTGCTTTTTTTTTTTCTGAGACATGATCTTGCTATGTCATTCATTTGGACTGTCTTTGAACTCTCAGTCTTGTTGCTCAGCTTCTGTCCTAGCCAAGATCCCAGGGCTAGGACATAGGATCACAGGACCTGGGCTCTAGGTCCATGTCTTGGCTTCTATTTTCCAGGGACTGCCACTTCATTTCTCAAGGACTTTAGCTGTTCTTGACTGTCATCTATTTTTCTTCATTCTTATTGTGCATACGGGCTTTCATATGGCACCTGAAACCACCGGTTGTTAGTCTCCATATATGACTGTACATCAGAGCACGTACAGAACACTGGGAAGGGCAACCTAGGTTGGGAATAGTCTTGTAAGTTAACACAGTAAACGCAGTGTGTCAGCTAAGAGATTGGCCACTAGATCCCAACAAGTGTAGGCCATATGGAAATGAGGCACAGAAGAGGAGCTAAAGTGTTCCACAAAGCAGACCAAGAAAGAAGCCTGTCTGGAGCTTAGCCTGTGGTCTGACTTCAGCACCAAACAGAATTAGAGGACAGACTGGGTGGTCTGTATATGNAGGATTTGAAGCACCCTGGAAGGCAGGGCAGAAGTCTTCGGCGGACCAGCCCATTTGCACATAGTAAAAAGCAAGGCAGAATCTAAAAAGCAAGGCAGAATCTTAGGGTCTAAAATCAAGGCAAAAAGTCAAGGTCATAAGGCTGAAGACATGGCTCAGTGACTAAATGTCTGTACTGCTCTTGCAGATGACCAGAGTGGGTTTCTGCTTATAACTCTGGTTCAAGGGGCCATCCCATATCTCTGGCTCCCATGGCATTAACATGCATGCAATTAAAAAACATAAAAATAAACCTCGAAAAGGTCAAGGTCAAACTAACAGCAGCAAGAAATAATTTCATTCTTAATCCACAGAATTTGTACTGGAGTCTCTGGCAGGAGGTCAGAAATGATTCCCACAGAAGGGTCTTTTTAAACCTTTAAAAGCACAGGAGAACTGCCTTGGGTGCTTAGGACTGGTGACATGGGGGCCAGGTCTCTACATTTCCACAAGCATGCCAGATCATTCAGATTCAAGTGTTTGCAGACCACATTTGGAGAAAATTGCCCTAAATTGTCAGGAAGCACTTATTGTGGGATAGGGGACCTAGTGGCTACTGTTGTTGGGAGGGGAAGGAGGCATTTAGAATTTGAAAGTCAGACCTTTCTGCTACAAGAAACAGATCTCTTATGCTCAGAGTCCAGTTGTGTTTCTCTGCATGCAAGAAAGCAGTAAACATGGACTGGTATGCACTGGCCCGGGGTGCTGCAAACCTGCTAGGTTTTTCTCCTCGTGTCTCTTGCTTCCTTGTTTATTACCCAAGTGCTTTTGTAATGTCTAACAAACATTTATACCTTTTGTGTAAGACTGTGAGACAGATGGTTCTTTGAGCCTAACATAGTTTTTGATTTTACTTTCCAGTTGTCGTCTGCATGATTAATTTCCCTCTTTCCCTTCCCACTTCATAAGTTGATTAGCTTGAGCTAAGCAGACTGCTGTCGTGCTAAGGGTTAACCAGAAGAGAATTACAAATGAACTATCTAGAAAGTTGATTATTAATCCAGCTAGAGAAGAAATATCCTTTTACTTAGCAAGAATGAGTATCCAAAGAGTGGCTAATATTGTCCAGGCGGTGGGGTGGAATGGCAGAGCTTGGTAAGTAAAACAAAACTTGGCATTAATATTTTATATTCACTTTTGAATGAGTAAAATGTTGATGTATGTAAACAATTAAGTCTAATATGAATTTACAAGCTACTAGAACATTCTAAAAAGTTTCAAATGTTCTTGTCGATGAGATCCCTGTACACTCTATCGGTAGAAGTTCACAGAANGTGTTTGCATGAGTGGATAAATGTATTTAATTTTGAAAACACATGATTAGATTGCTGATTAAGAACGCGGAAGTGGGCATGGAGGAGTGATTAGTAAGATAATCTAAGTCCAAACCTCAAGTAATATAAACTGAAGAATCTCTAGTGACAAACTTAACTTTCTTTTCTGTCTCTCTCTCTCTCTGTCTCTCCCTCTCTGTGTTGGTCTGTCTGTCTGCCCCTGCTCCCCCCTGCCCCCACAAGAGCACATGCTGGACTCTTTGGCATTAAATATAATTTAAAGTACAACATTCATATAAAGATTCGCTGAGATACTTTCCAGACATCGAGGCAACAAAAACTGTCATAGGTTTTGATATTTTCAGGGTCCCAGGACTCATTTCCTTGCCTTGTTTAATTTAAAGTCCTTTTCTAAAGACAGCTTTTATTGTATTTGTGGATTGGAAGGGAAGAGAAATGAGAAGATCTGTGCTATTTGTACAATGAAAATTAAGTGAAAAAGTAGGATTTTAATAATGTTCTCCCACCAAAGACTGCTCCTGCTGAAAAAAAATGATGTCAATATTCAATTCTGTAAGGTTGGAATTTTGCCTGCTAATACAGAAATAAGCCTTTAAAATATAACGTGGAGCATGAGTACTATCAGAACCTTGTGTAATAAATAATTTCAATATGACGCTATTATTCTTAGAAGTCAGTGACACTTTGCTCAAATTGCAGTTGTGTACAACAAATGAATACTTTTGAAAATACATGTTTTTAGAGATAACATCACTTCAAATTAATATTTTACTAGTTAATGCTTAAATGAGTACAGACGTCTTTTTAAAAACTATGAATTCCAAGTTGGAAGCATATGCTATGTGTGTGCATGTATCTGTGAATGTATTTGAATGTAGATAAGAAATGTGTTTTCAGAGCACCAGGGCACCAGGACCCACATACTTAGCTCGTGTTTTATTTCTCCTGTCCTGTCCTATATTTGGGACTGGGAACAGCAGAGCATAGTAAATGAAATAATGAGAATATTAGTTAAATTTATGTAGCTCTTAGAGCTAAGTGCTTGTCTTAGCTCATTTAATCCTCACATTAGCTCTCTGGTTCTTGGAAACCTGTGAGGATTAAGGTATATGCTAAAACAAAAGTTAAGCTAATTAAAGATCCCTTAGTATCTGATATTAAAAGTCTACAGAGTCAAGGCTCAGGAACCAGAATGTGTAAGAGGGAAAATACCTGGATTTGGTATGCTTGTCTTAAAACTCAGAGACTTTGATGTAAGACCAGGAAGGAAGGTTAGGGAACTAAGCAGTGGATTCTTTGTATTGATGAATTCTTTAACAAATGTTACTGTGGAATTTCAGTTATATAAATGAGATCAACTGTATAGCATAGCATATTAAATATGTACACATTTATAAGAAATAAAATGTCACCACGAAGTCCAAGCCTCACTCAGTCTTTCACCCTCCTCTCTTCATGCCTGAGGTAACTACTTTCCTGAGTCGATGTTTCATTTTTTTTATTTTCTTTCTAACCTGACTCAAATTTCATGTTCATGTGTAGTAGGAAGACAACTACTTACCACTCTTTAGATCCTTGGTTTCCCACAATACTTTGATTAAAACAAACTAAATAACAGCCACCAAGGGTCAAGGCCCTCTCACACAGGATCTCACTTTCCACTCTGGAAGCCACTCTTGCTTTTGTCTTCATCCTTTCTGACTCAGGTGCTGGACCGGTTTCCTGTTAGTTTCTTGTATCCTCCAACTTATTTCCTGCCTCAAGATCTTCACAGAAGGCTATCTTCTCTCTTAAAGTGCATGTCTCTCTAGTCTTTAACAGCACGGTTCTGACTCGTCCTTCATATTTCTATTTCAAGTTTTAATTTGACCCATTAATTTATTATTGACTCATTTTTTGCAGAGAGGGAGTAGATATGGGCCTGTATGTACCACAGTGTACATCTGGAGGTCAGAGGACACCTTTCAGAGTTCTGTCCTTTCTTCCCGTTGGTTCCAGGAATGGGGCTCAAGTTGTGGGCATATGAGGCAAGTGTTCTTAGCTGCTGAGCCATCTCACCATCTCAGGTCTTCATTTCAAAGTCATTTCTTCAGAGAAAACTTCCTTGATTCTTCCAATTCAAAAACTGTTTGCCTACAAAAATCTTGCCTACCACTCCATTTAATTTATCTCATCACGGATATTGCTATTTTAAATGATCTATTGATACGCATAACTTTTTGCTTGATAGCATCTCTTTCCTTTGGAATGGCCTGTTATTGGATTTTTCTTAGCATGTAGCGCACGTGGTCTTTCACATCACAGGCATTTGGTAAGCATCTGTTCCTATCGGGGAGAGGAAGGAGTGAATAAAAAAGAAGAAAAGGGGAGATTGATATGAAGGAAGACAAATCTCTGAAAATGAGGTCTGTAGTCTATTGTTCTGTTCGGATATGTGGTGTAGACAGAATTCTGCGTTTTGATGTCAGCAAAGAATGAGATGAGGAGGTGGTAGGGACCCTCTTGGCTCTGCCTGACTTTAGGATTCTCAGCAGCTCTTTCGTAGAGACACAGGGACTCAGCTTCCACATTACAGGTCTATAGTGTAGCCCAGTGACTAGAATCGTCTTGAAGGAGTGCTCCGGGGGACTCTTAAAACCTGGGGGATCTTAAGACTTAACAGAGGAACTAAAAAGCCATGAGTGGGGACAGTTGTCATGATACAGTTACACAGCTTTGTTTTCAGGAGAATGGTAGATAAGGTTTATTTTTAATTTTTGTTTTTATTTTTTGTTTTTGAATAAAGAAAATGAAGTTAGTCTGTGAAGTAGGTAGGATTTATCAAATGCCTTCACTGACATTTATAAATAAAGTCCAAGGCTATGAGATTATACTCAAACATTTTTGGTGGTGGTGGTGGCAGGGAAAAAAGATAAAATGAAGAAGATGATAAGAAGAATTTAGTTCATGCTTTTAAGTAGAGTTTTACATATCATTTTATATAATTAAAATTTTTATTCCATTTACTCTTTACTTACTTATTATTTTCCTCTATTTTTCTTTTATTAACATATATTTTTTATACAATATATTATGATTATGATCTCCCCTCCCCCAACTCCCCTGAGATCCTCCCCTTATGATTGTTTAGTTACTTACTTTATGTGTGTGCTTCTGCCACAGCAAGCACTTGGAGGTCAGAGGACAGCTTTCGGGTGTTGGTTCTTACCTTCCATCCTTTAGTTTCCTGGGCTCTTACTCCTTAGGTTGTCAGGCTTGGCAGCAAGCACCTTTGTGTACACAGCCATCTCACCAGCTGGTCTTATACAATTCTTATGGCAACCTCTGAAATAATGATAAAAAGGCTTTTTGCTGTCATTGCTTCACAAGAACTCAAATGGGAGCCAGGACTAATACCTATTTTAAAGAAATTCCTAGATACAGCTTTCCAGGAAAAACGAATATTCGCTCACCCTGACCCCTCTGAAGGCTCAAGTCAAAGGCAAAGGATGTGTTTAGTGGCTTTGGTAGATGTCCTCTAGATGTTGTTTTGATTTGAAATTTTCTTTCCCTCCCCTCATTTCCTGAAAATGTAAAGTGGTTAGCAATTTCCAACAAATGGAACCAAGTTGTCTAGATGCTTGTAATCAACGGAGACACACCGTTGAACTTACTGTATGTTAAGGATTACTGAGTGAACTTGAATGAGCTGAGTCCTTGCCCGGTATCTTAGAGATTCAAAATAAGGCACAAGTGTGGCTGGGAAAAGAATGAGACAGTGAAACCATGTAATAGCAGACGGCTCTGGCCTCTTGGGTGCATACTTAGTTGTTCCAAGGAAGGTGTCCATTTAGATTATCTTAAAGAGGAAGTGAAGGGTATATGTGCTTCTGTCACATACACACACATGGTCAGACAAGTGGCAAGTAGCAAGTGGAGGGAGTTTTTATTTTGAGATGGATTCCAGGAGGTTTGTAATGATTACCTGGGAAAGCTGTTGTGCATGAAGGACAAACTTCTTTGTTTCAGTTGAACAAAGGCTAAGGAGAGATATGTCTGCTCATGCTTGCTTGGGCTAGGTGGCAGAAGCTTTCTGAAGTTTAAAGAACCATTCGTGCTAACCCTCAAGGACAGAATTTAAGAGAATGTAAGAGCCAGGCCTGATGCTACAGGCCTTTAACCCCAGCTACTCCAGAAGCTGCAGCATGATCCTGTGTTGAGGGCCAGCTTGTGTAAACCTAGCCGGACTCTGATGCAAAATAAAAGTACAAAAGAGGAATGAGGATGTAGCTCAGTGGTAGAGCAAGCACTTGCCTAGCAAATAAGCCTGGCACACGTGAAGTCAGGTTCAGTCCCTAGTCCACACTCAGAGAGAAAATGAGAGTACAATCCCTAGACAGCAAGGATGTGGCCATATGAGAAAGAATTTATACCACAGTGCACCAGTGTTGGAGACACAATGAACCTCGGTCACAGCATGCAGAAGGACGTTTGTAAGCTATAGCTGCTGAGAGTGAAGGCCTTGCCACCAGGCAGACAATGGTTAAAATGCTGAGCTGTGTCAAATGGGTTCAGTGTTAATTCTTAAAAGAATTCTACAAGTCTCTCAGTTCAAACAGGAAAATGACTTGACCCAAGGGACATACATTTAAGTATTCCTCTAGTATGTGAACTTCGTGAAGTCCAAGTTTGCCTTCTGGGTTGTTCAAACTAGGAGTAAAAATGTGGTGTGCATTTTCACATGTAGTTAGGCAGGTGAGACCTGCCATTAGCCCAAGTGAGGATTTTAGACTCCATCAGCTGTCTCCAAACCACAGAAGAATGGATGTCAGAGAAGTGTGGTTTGAAGGGGGGAACTGGAGAGTAGAGATTTCAGGGCTGGGCTGTAGCTCAGTGGTGTGCAATGAAGATGCAAGGCCTGGAGCCCAGGCCTCAGCACTGGGCTGAAAACAAACAAGAGTGTGTTTTAATCTGAGTTAGCAAGAGGAGATTCAAAACCAGATTCACTTGACCCCTTTTAAAGGTCTCTGTCTGGTGTGTTAAGAAGACTTTGGACCGAATTTTCAAGTGCCTTACATTATCCTGTTATTCTAGGTTCCCTTCATTGAGGGACTATTAACAAAGTTAAAAACGTTTAAAAATGGAACTAATCGTAGTCCAGTGACTTCTGTCATAGAGTAGCATTGGACACTTCCCAAAGAACCATCGAACACCTCTCAAATGAATACTTATTGAAAAGAGTAAGAAAAATTTCCTTAATGTCTCTCTTCAGCTTAACTTCTGTTTCTACTTCCAAAATCAACTACTTTCTCATAACTGCTATTTTGAATTTATCTTTTCCCTCCAGACTTCTTCCTATATAATCATATATAAATATATACAATTGTTTAGAAACATGCAGTTTTATTTGTGGTTAGGCAACACTCCCCTTTCAAACCTATTGGTTTATTCTTCACATATTCTTTTTTCATTTAAAATTATGCTGTTTTGGTTTACAGAGCTTTACCTCGTTTTCTTCTACATGATATTATGCTATGTGTATACCATTGCTACATCATAAACTGCTGAGTTACCCAGCTTAAAGATCCTCAAGTGAAATTTTAGATGTTTAAAAGTCGGGAAATGGTAAAATGTAAGTTATCTTTAAAATATATATAAGTAAGGCAGTTGGAAAGGATCAAGACAGTCCTATGGGTAGATAAGGGTACCTGGTACTTACATACTCAGCAAAGATCAATCCTTCCCTCCCACCCATCTTTCCTTATGTCATTTACATGGGAAGAATATGGATATGCCATTGCTCACAGTCTCATTTTTGTCTTTTCCAATGCGTTATTTGTTGATTTGTGTGTCTTATTGAATGTTTGATCCTTGGTCTAACAGTTATTTAAGGTGACAGCTCAGGGTGTCATTCCCTCATGAATCTACTCATTTACTCACTGAAAAAACATGAGTTTGTGGTTACTCTACCTTAGGCATCAAGGAGACCATCAAAACTTTCTCTCTGTCTTTTTTTGTCTCTGTCTCTCATTCAGGGGGAAAGAAACCATGTCCTCATACACACATGCAAGTCTAAATGTCTCTAGTTTATAAGAATCTCACATCTCTGTGGGCAAGACAGACACATGAACTAGTAAACTATGCAGAGCAATGTAATAGAAGACTGAATAAATCAAGGATGGGATAGTCAAGGAAGGTTTTGACAGGGTAGGTGACAATGGGGTAGAGGTTAAAGATTTGCTATCATTTAATTGAACAGACAATACAAAGAACATGGCAGGCAGGAATGAAGGTATAATAAGGGCTTGGAGAAGTGAACAAAGCAAGGTGCCATTTAATTTGTCATTGAGAAAATATAAGGTGTATACTTACAAGGTACCATTTAGTTTGTCATTGAGAAAATGTATAGAGAGTGGCTGGTAGTGAGAAAAGGCCACTTGAGTCCACTGAAAATTGGTTAGGAGGGCTAAGAGATAGCTCAGTGGATAAAGTGCTTGTTGTGAAACCATGAAGTCAAGAGTTCAGATCTCCAGCACTCATGTAAAAAGCCAGGTGCAAAGTGCTTCTGTAACCCCAGCAGAGCTGAGTTTGGGGGGAGGAAGGCAGAGACAGGAAGATTCCTTGGAGCTGACTGGCGAGTCAGTCTAGCAAAATTGGTAAGCTCTGGGTTCAGTGAGTGCCTGTCTCAAAAAGCAGAGACCTAGAGAAAACCACTTGAGGAACGCTCCTAGCCTATACATGTATAGGCATACATGTGCACACACACTAATGCTTTTTTGTTTTGTTTTGTTTTTTTGTTTTTCGAGACAGGGTTTCTCTGTGTAGCTTTGGCGCCTTTCCTGGAACTCACTTGGTAGCCCAGGCTGGCCTCGAACTCATAGAGATCCACCTGCCTCTGCCTCCCGAGTGCTGGGATTAAAGGCGTGTGCCACCACCGCCCGGCACACTAATGCTTATATACACACATACCAAAGGCACATGTGAAAACTGATT
>LZPO01029533.1:0-10567 GCA_001675575.1 Neotoma lepida
GAATAACAACTGGACTTCCTTTCTCTTGTTATGTTGCTAAAATTTGTAAGAACCATGACTCTACTATTTACTTTTTACAGAGTTAAATGAATTTTTACGTGCATTTTGTGAAAAAAGTCAATTGAAAACTTTTCTGTGATTTTCATTTTCGTTGTTTACTGAGTGTGTAACACCTAACCAATGAGTGGTGAGCACAGATTTCTTTGTTTAGAGAGAGAGCAAACGTATTGCATCCTGGTGGCATTTCAGTGATTTCATTCCTAAAATCCTAAGCATTACCTTATTGTTTATTTTAGACAGTAAAATTACCTGTGAGCCAGATAACGACATGCAGAGTAGCGTGTTTACTTTCCCGCTTTCCCCCACAGANACAGTAAGAGCAGAGTTCTGGTGTGCCCCTTTGCTAAGCCTTCTTTCCTGGAGAGCACTGATAGCTTCTATCAGATGGTTTGGGTACAGTGACAATGGCTTACAATGAAAGATGAGTGTCNTTTCTGTTCTTTGAAATATAACTAAAAAGTTATAAATGAAGCCTTTTTCTGAGGTGGCATCCAGGTTTGTCCCTCATTTTCATCAGACGACCTGATCCATTTTTGTCAACAACTCAGGAGGAGCAGTGGGTGGGGAGGCTAATATGCAGCAATCTACAGAAGTGACTAGATAGGTATTTCATTCCTTTTGTCAGAAATTTATTAGAATTAAAATTCAGTAGTAGTGGGCATAAATTAACATTCCTAAATTGAGTAGGGGCAGAATTCATATAAATGGATGTAATTAATTCTTTGTAAAGAAGTGAATGTCAGACTAGTTAGCTCAGTGTGAAAAATAATGATTACAGTAATGATTATTTGTTGGCATTTCTAAAATTTTTTAATTTTTTTTACTTATTTGGAGGGGGGACATGCATATGCACTGGCACTGTTCTGGAAGTCATAAGACAGTTGGTAGGACATAATTCTCTCCTTCCACCATGTGGTCCCAGGTATGGAACTCAGGTCTTCATTCTTAGTTATAGGCTACTTTACTTAATGAGCCAGATTGCCCCCCTACACCTTTTCTGTCTTCTTTCCTTCTTTCCTTTATCTCTCTCTCTCTCTCTCTCTCTCTCTCTCTCTCTCTCTCTCTCTCTCTCTCTCTCTCTCTCTCTCTCTCTTTCTTTTTCTTTTTGATGTAGATAGCTCAGAACTCAGAGGACTGGAGAGATAGCTCAGGTTAAGAGCCGTTGGTGCTCTTGCAGAGGACCCAAATTTGGTTCACTGTTGTAGCATATTATTTTAAGGTGTGTTACTTTTGTTTATGTTGTATTTGTTTAACTCTGTGAAACTGTGTTACTTTGCCTGTCTAAAACACCTGATGGTCTAATAAAGAACTGAATGNCCAATGGTGAGGCAGGAGAAAGGATAGAAGCAGCTGGCAGGCAGAGAGAAGATATAGAAGGAGAAATCAAGAAGATTGAGAGAGAAGTAGCCAGAGGTAGGAAGAGGACTTCAGGGGCCTGCCACCCAGCCACCCACCTACACAGCCAGACATGGAGTAGGAAGGAAAGAAAAGGTATACAGGAATAGAGAAAGGTAAAAGCCCAAGGTCAAAGGTAGATGGGCTAATTTAAGTTAAGGAAAACTGGCTAGAAATAAGCCAAGCTAAGGAGTTATAAAAATTTATAAGAATAAGCCTCTGTGTGATTTATTTGGGAGCTGACTGGCGGGCCCCCCACAAAGAGAAGAAGAGTAAAACACAAACCAACAGTTCCCAGAACATACATTAGGCTCCCAGCTAACTGCCTGTTACTCTGGCTCCAGAGGATATGAGGCCCTCCTCTTGCCTCTATGAGTACCCACTCACACAGACATACATATATAACAAAAATAAACCTATTTTTTAAGTCTGTATAGAAAGAGAATTCAAAAGAACAAAATCCATTATATTGATTAGACATTTCATTTTCCTGTTGTGCTTGCCATTAATGGACAAGAGTACAGATGTGATGTGTTAAAAAATTAGGAAGAAAGATACAGTTTACCTTGAGAAAATAATAGTTGTTTTGGTAAATTTGCAATGCAAGAAAGAGACTTTGTTAACAAGAAACCATGAATGATATATTTTAAATGAATGAGTTTTGACTTTTCAGAGTGACATCAGGTTTTATCAGAATTTAGATTATGTCATTAAATGTGAACACAGCTACTCCGTTCTATGAATCCATTGCTTCTGTTGGCCACCCTGGTGATGGTAGCAAGCTTTGCCATGCTGCCTTCAGAGTTCTCAGTGGTTTGTTCTTGTCACAGAATTTTGAAGTCGGTCACTAATCAACACACATGAAAGGGAAGAAATGAAACTAGCTATGCAAGCTTTCTTTTTTATTTTGACATTATAAAATCATGAATTTATAAACAGACATAAAAGCAATCCTTGATGTATGTCAGGAAATTCACGAATAAGAAACTTCATTTAGGTACAGAAATAATAACAATAAACATTAAGTTGTTTTCAGAAATGATCTTTAATGCAAAGTTGTAGGTGAATGCTTACATGTTCTGCTTAGGGATTTGGTGTTATAAGTGAAGTTACATTGTGATGTATTGTGGCAAGCCTGACAACCTGAGTTCAATCCCCCAACCCACACATAGGTAGAAGGAAACTGACAGCACAGAGCTGTCCTCTGACTTCCATTAATGTACTGTGGTGCATTTGTATACCTAATCAATTACTGCTAATAATAAAAATATTTTTTAAATTGATTGTGAGTCAACTAGACAAATCTCTAATTTGCTTCTTGCCATAGACTATTGAGGCCTTTCAGCTTTGGTGTTACTTTAATCCCTAAAATTATAGACTGTTATTATTGGTAATAATTTTGAAGAAAAGGAAATGAAAGGCTTTGGTTATAATAAAAATTAATATAATCTCTGGAAGCTTCATACTGTATAGTCACTCATTAAGATATAAGTTTGAAATTGTTCCTATTTGGTAGTAATTTCATGTTCTGCTTATTTGAGCAAACCATAGTTTAATATACAGGTATATGATAAAAGAGCATTTCTTAAAGGTCCAAGGAACACCTGCTTCCATTCAGATATTTTATTGAAATTTTTTATTGGAAATCCAGCTAGCAAATGTCTAATCTGCTCACATTTAAGACAAAAGTTGGCGTTTCAGAAAGACCAAGCCTTCCGCCCCATCTCCTAACAATGTCTGCAATTACCTCAGCTTGGACTGACCAATATTTGGTCTTTTTCCCATCATGCCAACCTGCTACTTTGACTGCNTCTCTTTCCATTCCTTTTGGATAATTTGCAGCCATGTGAGAATGGTACATATTGTTTGTTCTCTTGGCTTGAAGCCAGGGCTCTCTTATTAGTATAATGCAGTTCATTGATGTGAATTTGTTGATCTCCTGGGTAGCTTTTCACAAATTTAAGGCAATTAAAGCTTTTATATGACATTTTACTTGGAGTTATTAGTAGTCTTTGAGTGATTTTTGCTTTTAAAAATTACTTCATCGTTTTAGGATTATTTCCTTCCCTCTTTTCTTGCTTCTTCTAACCTATAAAGTTTTATTTTTTTAAAAAAAGAGTTTACACGACCATTTCATTGGCCATTTTTATAAAATGTAACAATTTATAAACTTGTAATGCACTGGCTATTCATATTTTAATTAACACACTTTTAAAGAACTAATTAAATTTTGGTTTCATGTTTTAAGAGTTGTTTGTCTTAAACTTACAGGTCATCTTGATAGAAGCCATACTGAATTTGGACAGTAATGACAGTTTGGAGACTTGAATTTAAATGTTATTAAGTAATTATTAAAAAAAAAACTTAAAGGGTAGGATTTTTTAATTTAAGAGAACTATAGTAATCTCAGTATTTTCTTATAGCTAACATATGTCGTATTTTGGGTTCCTTTCACAGTGAATGGACTTTTCTCTAGTAGATTATAAGAAAAAGTGTCTAATGAAGTCAGCCATGTCTTTAAAGCAATGNTTCCAAATTAATAAGATAAAAATCTTTTACTCCACTGTGTGTGTTTACTTCTGGAAATTGTTGATACATTTATTTTACGTTTATGGGTGTTTTACCTACATGTTTGTAAGTACACCACATCCTTGCAGTGCTTGAAGAGGCCAGAAGAGGGCATTGGAACCCCTGGCACTAGAGTACCAGGTGATGGATGGTGAGCCTACAAGTGTATGCTGGGAATTGAACCCAGTCCCTCTGAAGAGCAGTCGGTGCTCTTAACTGCTGAGGCATCTCTCCAGCCTTGATACCATTTCTTTATTCCTTCTTAAAAGTAGTTTCAGTTGTTCTCATAGCTGTCAGTGCCATAGTTTCAGTTATATTGCTTGACTCAGGTCCTTTCCCCCATGAGCATGCTTGATTGTTTATTGTTAAGTTAAATTGAGTCAACTATGTCTGCCTATTCCTTGTTCAGAAATGCCTTAGAGAGATAACAATTATCTAAGAAGTGAAGTGATTTGTTAACAGTATGATTGGAAGCTCCTGATTTGAATTACTCTAAGTTAATTTCATTCATGAAACTGTTAAAAAGTACCCTTTTTTCCCACAAACACTACCTCATCTAAATTAGATGAGTAGTTCTAAGATGTTTTGTTATTACAAGACACAGGAAGCAGAGCAAGGGGATCACCACAAGATCAAGACCATTCTAGTCAACATAGCAAACCCCAGGCCCTCCAGATCAGTATAGTGAGACTCTCCTTTGAAGCACCAATGAAAAGACATGACACAGAAATCTGTTCTTTGTATCTTCTAAACGTATTCAGATTTGAGACAGAATTCAACCTAAACACCCCGTGTGTTCTCTAGCCGCTCTCCTCACTTCTCTTTCGCCTCGTCTTAGATCCTGCCGGAAGCCACCTTTCAAATTTTTTACCGGTATGTAGTTTGCAGTTACATCAAATTTCATCTTAGTATTCACTTCTGGACTTACCCAGTTCCATTTGTGTGCCAGCAACAAATCATTAGTGAGCCTTACCATGTGCTGAGATACCAGTACTACCATAGTAGTGGGAGTCCCTGCTTCTAGGAACCTTTTAAGGGGGCAAAGGAGCAATGTGGGACACAGGAAGCCAACACACGTGAAGTAGCTGTGAGCACTTTGTAGAGAACAGGCTAGGGAGTCTGTTGGAAGATGCCTGGTCGTGCACCAGTACAAGTGCCTGTAAAGAAGGGCCTATGACAAAGAGAAGTTGAGGCAGAAACTCAGATACAGGTCTTAGGATCTGAAATGTAGGACTGTTCTTAACCACATAGTGAGCTCTGGTCTAGCCTGTGATAAATGAGACTGCGTCAAAAAACAAAGAAGCAAAAAGAGAACAATAAGCAAAATAGTTTTATTTGAATACGTATGTTCTCCCTCTCTTCCTCACCCTCCTTAACATATGGTGAGACATTAACTTTTTTCCTAAATTATAGTCTGTGACAAAATTTTTATTTTCAAACAGTTGGGAAATACAAGGATGAACCAAAATTGAACATGTCTTTTTTCTTCACTCAGGAACAAAACCCTTATTTATGAACCATCTTTTTTTATTTCAAGGGACATGAATTGGACTAGACACAGTTTGGGAAATATTAGTACTCACAAAGAAAAAAATCAGTTCTCTGTAGTGAGGAGACAAGCATTTTCACTACTAAAATGAGGCTCCCCCTCCCCAGCTTAATTGCCTTATCAACCTTTGTTGTTATTTTCCCGCTGGGTGCCTTGAAAAAGAAAAGGTAATTATACAACTACCTTTTTACTCCTGCCTGTGTATGATCACTCTTTTTAACTTCCACTAAGAATATTTTTGACATAGTTAAACTCATTTCTTCAACAGATGCCACTCTGTTTTCTTTTCAAATTTCAAATTAGAAAGGGACTTAGATTTGCAAGCTTGTTTCTGTCTGTCTAACTGCTCCTCCGCTCCAAAGGAAAACCTGCAAGAATACCTGTCATTAAGCACATTTCATTCAACATTCTCCAAACTCATCCCAGATAAAGTATTTTTTTTATACAAAAACAAAAGATCCTTGCTTTATACCATTGTAAACCAAAAGATACTCTTTCAAACTATGCAGTACTAATAATCCACAGAGAGAGACACACAGACCCTCCCCTTTATGTTATGTGTTGGTTGGAATTTGTTTTATTTGTGACTGCTATTCTCTTTTTGTGAAATTTCACACATTAATGGATAATCCAATTTGTGGTTTCATTTTTTTCCCATACAAACTCAAATAATACTATTGGATTTAAAAGTTACAAAATATAAAATACTTAGAGTTTTTCAGATTGGCTATTTTTGAGTGCTACTAGAGGGGAGATTCTGGTGGAAGGACACTAAGTTCTGAAAATGTAGTTATGATTTTATGTTCAGGACAAATGGTTTAATGTCTCTGCCAGATTTTACCCTGTTGCTCACTGTGTACAGTTGAGACACTACAGAGACAAAGGAGATTGGTCCCTAGCAGATATGGGATCTCTGTTTAGTTTTTATTTCTGCTTTGTCCTTTTGGTACTCTGAGATGACAGGGCCTGATGTGGATGTGCTAATAAAATGTTCCTTTTCCTGAATTACAAACAGCTTGAGAAAATATTTAAAGGAAAACTGTAATGATCTGTCCTGGTAATCTCCTTTTCACTGAGGATGCCTTTGTCAAAAATCATGTCATCACGGTGGACTGTTAGCCAGGAAGTTCTGTCTAGCAGATGAATGGATGTGAAGTACTGGGTTTCTAGTAAAAGACACTATTGTAATACTGAAATACTACTGCCGAGGCTTGCCAGCTTTCTGTCTTTAAATTTATAGGACGGTTCTGTGATTAAGGCGTACTTAAGAGTAACTCCTTAGAGTAAAAAAAACTAGAAACTTGAGAAACCAGAAATAGAAAATGACATTTTTTTTAATGGTGCCATTCAAGTTCCCAGTTTCTCCCAATTCAGCTGCTGGATATTTGTTCCTTTGTCTCAAAAATATTAGCAATTCAATAAATAAATAATTGTATTTCTCTGTGTACCATTTCAAATCTTTTCTTACCTACTCACAGACCCTGTTTTCACTTTCTTGCCTTCCTAGTCTGGTAGCTTCCATAGCCCAGTGAAGCCATAATGGTGAGAACAAAGACTTTGATTATTTTGGTCAGGAAAAGGCCCTGACAGTATTAGTTACATTTCAATTAATTAGTTCACTGCGGTTTGAATGTTTTAGATGTTTGACCTTTCCCTTTTGTGACACTAGTTCTGTTTTTGTTACCTATGAATAGCTTACATTTATTCCCTTTACACTGAATGTAGTTTTACACATAGTAGGTATTCAGTATAACTGATCATTTAGAACTCATATATTTCATAGGCTAAGGATAGCCCTCCTGCTGTCCCATCTGCTTCCTAAATAGATTCCTCTTAAATGGGTACCAGACTATACAATTAATAGTGACTTCAGTATGCATGTGCAATATATAAAAACACTGAAACTTGGAAAGACCATTTTGCAATGCTACTCCCCAAATGTAACAAATAATAAAATATCTTATCTGTTCTAGAGTTTTATTATACAATGACAGCTTTTTCATGTGCTGTATTATAGCCTGTTAACTAAAAATAAATGGGTATTTAAAATGGAAAATGAAATTACACTGTTGCCTGAAATATCTTAACTCAGGTTTTATTACAGGTTACATATGGTATCTGTTAGAACTTTGAGTCTGTGTTGGTTGTTGAATTATTATGTGGATTAACTGTTGCATTTGAAAGTTCTTGACTTTAAAAGCATATGTCTGTTTTAAATCTTACACAAATTCCTTGCAGGTTTTGTGAACAGTCTAATCCCTTTTTTGTATTTCCTTTTTGTTTGTTATTTTGTTTTTTATACCAGAGCACAAAGTCCTCACCAGCAGCAAATATAGAGCACTGTTTTTGATAGTTTTGTGATATCATTAATAGAGTGTTTTAATTATAAGAGCTTCTAAGCTATTGACGTATTATACAGAGTATAGAAACACTTAGTAACATGGAAAAATTAAGAGATAGTTTATAGAATGTCAAGAAAATATTACTTCGTCCCCATCCTCCTAGGAGAGCTAAAGCTGGTCTTAAGAGTGTATCGTAAAAACTTCTCTACACTTCTGTAGATAAATCTACAGAGAAAGGGAAAAGAAAGGAAAACATTTAATCCATAATTAAAGTTTCTTCTAGAACTCACTTCTGGAGTTTCTGGAAATGATTGAATAAGTAATAAACACTTCCTATTTCATTTTTTCAATCTAGACATTTTGTGTCAATGTCATACAGTTTAGTCATGGTGAACTCATCCAGCTTCAGAAAGAACTGAATGAGCAGCTTGTGGCCATCACACATTCAGCATCCGTATTTCAACTCATGCTTGCTCTGGTCTTGAGTTGTGAGTCTAGTCAGCTGTCTAGGATCAAAAGTGACATGTTTCTGTTGAGATGTGTAGCTTGTCACACATTCAGTTCCCTTTCCAGACATGTTTCTGTGAATGAGGAAATAAGTTGCAGAAGGACATAATATTGATTAACTTAAAGGTATACATCAGAGAAAGGTGGCTCTTAAATAAAGTTTAGAATGAACCAGAAGTTTGACTTCTCTATGAGTCAGGGAATTGTGGATTTGTGCAGGTCTCAATGCCTTCCTTTGGAATTCTAAAACAGTGCCTTCCAGCTTATTTAGTTAACATAGAAAAGTGAAAGTCTTGAGATTTCTAAGTGATTATTTTATCTTTGAATATGTTTCTTAAATAGTAAAGTCTACCTGCCATTGACCAGATTCACTAACAGTCTGAGGTCTGAGTATTTTCCACTGGTACTTCTTTTTTGCCAGTAGTTGAGGACCAAACACAAACCTGTGTCATGGTTGTTGCTGACATTCCAGCTTCCTCTGTTTTCTTCTTTACCACTGATTGCTGTGATGCTAAGTCTGTCCTCTGAGAATTTTCATCCTAGTTAGCACATGTGGCTATGCATGGTTTACTAAGAGTCTATAAGTAGTGTTAGATAAGAAGATAGTGAATTGACTATGTGCTTGTTGCTCTTGTACCATGAAAGACCATTGCACAACTTTTAGTCCTTTTTTTTTAATGCTCACAATACAGGTAAGGTGTCTTTTGAACTTCTGTCTCCTTTTAAAATTGTGCTTAAAGTTAAATATTTTGCATGGGTAGTTCAATAAAGGGTTAATATATGTCTATAACTTCACTAGCTACTAAAAATATTCCACTAACCAAAACAAATAGAAACTGTCACCTTCAAGGTATTTATTTTTTTCAGAAATATTGCCTTAAAAATACATAGTATACTAGATAGTTATAGAAACTATAGAGAAAAAGTAAGCAGAAAAAATTGCTCAGGCCTAGAGAAAGAATGTTTCAGTTTCAGATACAAAAATATATTACTCAAGAAAGTGATGCCTAAATTAAAATCTCAAGGAACACATCATGTACATATTGGGGAGAACAACATTATAGGCATGAATAAATGGCATGTAGCCGCTGTGTCAGGAGCTTGAGAGCATATTCATAAACAACATGGAGGTTAATACGGCTAGAGCAGAATGAGCAGTAGGATGGTATAATTGTAATTAGAGACACAAGTAGTTGAGGGAAATATTAAGTAAGACTTTGTAGACCATTGGTGTGGTGCGTGTGCGTGTGTGTGTGTGTTTCACTCAATGAGATTAAAAGTCATCAAGAGGGGTTTGCACATTGGAGTTACTGTTCCTTCTACGTGGACAGACAACTGAGTAGGGCACAGATTAATAGTAGGGAGTGAATTTGGAGGTTGTTGCAACAGCCCAGAAAAGGTTATTATAGACCTGAGCAATGGCAGTAGAGGTAGGGAGAAGCAACCAGGTTCTGGGTGTCATTTACAAATACATGCCTTAGAACTGGATGTTGGATTGGAAGTAGTTCAAAAGAGAAAAGGAAGGAGTACAGGATGAAACTTCCATTAACTCAGAAGGGACAAATGGGAATAATTTGGTCTGGTTTTACATAAACTGTGGGAAGATTTGTTCTAATAGTCTAGTGTCCCATAGCTAATATAACACTTCTTCCATAATAGATAAGATATAAGTGTTATTGACTAATTTAATATGTTTTTGTCTCAGATTTAATTTATATTTAGACTTAAGTCACATTTATAATAAATGAGTTGGTTTCAAGTTCACTGATTTCCTTATTCATCTATTTAATAATAGATTATGGAGCACACCAGTGGAAACAAAGTTCTTTTCTTAACTAACATTTTACAAAAACATCTATGTTTTCTGTCCCGCTAACATATTTGTGTCCCCTCCCCCCTACTTGGCAAGCTTGTTTGAAAGTGTAGTGTTACACGTTATGTCATGGGTATACTGGAGCACATGTGTTCAATACAGTTCATAAATGGAAGCAGCTGGTTCCCTGTGCCGTTAAGAGAAGGTATGCACACAGCTGAGACCCTCAAACTTGAAAAGTCTCTGGGTTCCTTTTCCATCTCATATAAAAGCATTCTGTGGTTTCAATTAGTGCAAACGTGTAACAAGCTACCTTAATGGCTTAAAAAATTA
>LZPO01029535.1:0-10547 GCA_001675575.1 Neotoma lepida
AAAAAAAAAAACATTAGTTCATTTATAAACCTACTACAGCTCTACAAAACTCAAAAGAAGCTTGCTCATAGAGCTGTGCAGACATACCAACATACAAATACTGTTCTATAGTCTGAACAAACTAAACCAAAGAAGAAAGGATTATTCACAAAACATTTGATTTATTTTTTTATTGATTTATACTTTCTACAAGTTCTACATGGTTCCTCCTCAACATTCTGGCAAATGAGACAGCCTCCTTCCTCACTAGAAGTATCCAGGCTGAAAAGTGGACTGAATTACTCCAGTGAATAAGTAACAGGAATTCCAGGAGCTGTGGTACATATTTCTTGCTCTGAAAACATAATGGCTATTTTGAATTAAAGGTGACCACAAGTTCCTGGGGAATTTTCCTCTTTAAATACAGGCTGGCCCCTGACTGCTCCAACCAGAGGCCACAGAGAAGTACTGCTGTTCCAGGCCTGGGTCCAGGTTAAAAGGCAACCAGTAACTTCTACTGTGGTCTTTTGGAACCAAGCCTGTTTTCAAGTTCGCAATTCCATTCTTCAGTTTGCTGTTCCTCACAGACAATATATTCACTAAACTTGGCTCTGGAGTTTTCTATTGTTTTCTTACTGTTTCTTCATTTGTCTTGAAATTCCTTAGCCTATTCATTATAGCAACTTTTTCTTTTTCCTTTTTTTTTTTTTCAGGAGTCTCTTCATTTAAAATCCAGTACTGCCATGGTACTAGTCATTTTTTTCTATATACAATAAATCTTAACTATGTACTGGACCCTATAGTTGTTCTACAAACTAGATTTGATATTTTTCTAGAGGGTTTATATATATATATTGGGAAATAGTCTACAAGACACAGGGCATCTGAATTCTCAATAGTCAACCCCATCAGTGATTATCAAATTTCTATGGTCACAGCAGGACCTGAACTTAAGGCCAAGCCCTGCTCCAGCGCAAATTTACCAAAAGCTTTGACTGTCTTTCCCACCATCTCAGCAGGTTTTGCCCTGGATCCTCAGAGGATGCTGCTATCTGTATATAGTGTTCAGGAGCCAGCAAAGATTTGTAAGAAAGCTAGAGTTACATATATAGCCTGTCTCACCAGTGGCTCCCAACTTTCTGGGACAGACTCACAATTCATTTACCTCCCCAGATCCACACTTCCATTGACTTCATGAGACATTGCAAGGGCCAGGAAGCAATCAGAGGAGAAAAGCTGTCATTTGTCACTCAGCCAGGAGCCATACACTCCACAATGATTTGAACATAGCAATGGGACACAATGCATTCAACTACTTTTGATAGTTTAATTACAAAGAAATAACACAACTCCAACATCTGGATATGGTCACATATACTCCTATGTTTCCAACCCCAGCAATATTGAGGCAGGACAATTGATTGTGAATTTTATACTAGCTGGGCTAAGTTGTTTGGGAAGGGGGAAGAAAGAAAGATAGAGGTGTGGGGTATGAGGGGAGGGGATAGAGACAAGAATTCTCAAAAATGTACTTAGTTTGAAGGAGCAAACCCCATGAGGCAGTATATTTTTTATCTGAATGTGAGATTCAGACATCCTTGGTAAAGGTAGAGCCTTCCAGAAATTGTAAAAGTTTAAGAGCTTGGTGAGGCCAGAGTTGGCTTAAACTCATCAAGCCAAGAGTAATGTATCAGAATCAACAGACAAGAGACTTGCAAGCTAGGAACTCCACTGGAAGAACCAGAGAGACTGACTGATGAGCCTGTAGATGCTACCAACAACCCCCAAGTCTACTGTTGCAACACCAGCAAACTGAAGATGGCAAGTAGAAAGCTGCAGAGAGATTTGACAAGCAGGCAGACAACAGGAAGTCAGCGAAGGCACAAATCCTTGCTAGATAATTAACACCACTGAGCTCTGTGCTCACACCAGTGGTAGCTGTGCAGCAGGGGAAAAATGTATACACACTACAGTTGGAAAGAGCAGCCTTCCCACCTGCTGTGTTATATACTATTTTTAAATGACCTGGCAATGGAGGTATTGACAGTAAGGATCAACTTAGCACTGAGAGACAGTGTATTAAGTGACATGTCATATAAATTCCAGTCAGTTGGCATCTTTCTCAGAGGTTCAATATGTCCCAATTTTTGCATGCTTTTGGCCCCACTTCATTGTCTTTATATAAGTTTGTCCATCAGACCTGCCATTGTTCATCACTACCCACAGGCACACTGTCAGCTTTACCTACCAGAGGGTTGGCTATACAGGCTATTCTGGCATAAGCAGGTACCAAAACCTTTGGTGGTGATTTGATCCAATCCAAAGGACACGGTGCATAGTTTTATGTTTCATACTAACTATAAGGTTTATGAAATGTATAGATATATTGATATTCAACAGTGCATATATATTTCAATAACAAAATCTTGTTCTAATGACTGAAAATTAAAAAAAATATTTATTTTTACAAGTCCTGAAAAATCTTTAAAAATTAGTTTACTCAAAATCTTATAAAAATCAGTAATTATTCAAAAAATTGACAAAACACAGAACTAGCTCACACATGGAAATATCAATGACTTTATAAAGATACAAGTAAGAACAATGATATTAAATTTGAAATCACATAAAATTAAAATTATATTATTAAAAGTCTGTGATGCTGGGGATGAGGTCATGGCTCAGTGACAGAATACCTGAATAGTAGGCAACAAGCACTATGTTCACTCTCCAACATCATAACAATAAAATATAAGATGAACAAAAAATGAGAAATAAGTGATACATATAAAAGTAGTTCAAGAGAATGTGACTTTGGAGAGTATGGGCCACACAAAATATTTCAGAGCTGGGTAATTTCTATAACATGGATGAATTCATAAACAGGATAGCTTTAATATTTGTAGACAAACTTATTTTAAAAATCAAAATAGACTTTTCAGTCTACTAGGAGGCATACCAATAAACCAAACCCTTGCCAAAACCACTTAAAAGCAAAGCTTTTCCTTCTAGGTCTTTGGCATTGGCTAGTCCTTTGTGATACACCCAAGAAGCTTATATTAAAACTCAAACAACTTTGACATCAAACATCTCAGAAAATGACTGCCTTATATGAGACATGTGTATCTTTTAAAAGTATGTACATTTTAAAACATGGCAAGAAAACAATTTAGCAATTGAAAACTAGAACAGTAAGAGTTGCTTATGTACACTTCAGTGGACCAGAGAGTAGAGCTCCCTCCATGCTTGAGCCGAATGGGAAGCAGCATGGGAACCCAAACCACCATAAGCAACATGTGCTAAAAGATCAGAAAAATTAAGTCTCCCAAAGCTGGGAAGGTAGGGAAGAAAAGGAACAAAAAGGTAGATAGAAATATTGAAGATGGAATTGCTGAGTGCTCAGTCTGCCAGGCCACGCTCACCAGCCACTGAAGGAGGGCTGAGGGAATTCACAGAAAAGTCTAAAGAAAATAGGCCTGTGTCTGGCCGTGCTACTAATGGTCAGCAGTATAAGCAGTCAGAAAACATGCTCAATGATGAGCCTCAACGTCAAGAATAGCCTGAAACTCTCAAGGACCTCCGTGTCTGTTGTTCAGCCTGCCTGACAGGAAATGGCGAAAATGGTGTCTCCATAGTTCAGTAGTTACAATGCCCTATTGATCAACCGAAACCAGAAAGTAATTCCTAGTTTGATAAAACTGACAGAGTGACATCTACCACAGGTGAACAACCTACATTCCAGGCATACATATAGAAGAATTCATTCATCAGCCTAAAGACAGTGAGAAAGGTAGGGGGGACAAAATCACTGATTTTAAAACCTGCACTCTTTGGTAAAATACATCATCAATATCACCATACATGTTCCATCCTGCTACAATTTTCTAAAACAAAGGAGCCTAAAATGGAAGGAATTGAGGCTCTAAGGACTGCCTAAGAAAGGGGTTTATTCAAGCCATAAGGCTCCCAAGATAGTAATGCATACACTGTCCAAGTGAGACTTAGAAGGGTTGAGTGAGATCCGATAGCAGAGGATGGCAGCACCTGATCCATTTCATCATCCACAGCAGCAGGCTTTCATCTCATAGTAAAGCCATCAGTAATTTTCATTCTGAATACTGAACAGCACATGCCCTTGTTCACACACTCTGTGGTGGAAACTTGGTGCTGCCACCATGGACTGCTTAGTCCCTGGTCAGTCTGCCACCCTGAGAGAAATGTCAGAGGATGGCCTGGAAACTAGCGTCTGCCATTTCTTGTCATATACAACAACAGAAATATGAGTCTTGGTTACGTTTAATTCTTCAGTGTCCACTTGGGTCAGTTGTGCTTATCATTTCTGGCCCCTTCTGGGTGTCTACCAGAAATCAGCCCCTGATCTGAGGGACAGAATACCATAGCAAAACACTGGAAAGAAGTGACATTGTGGCTTAAAGTTCTTTTAACATTTAAAAAGGCAGCATTTCTTGCCAAACTCTGTAACAAAGAGATCAGGATTGTGAAAGGTAAAAGAAAATACCCTCTGCTCCTTCTTACAGTAGAACAGTAGCAATGCTTCTCATGCATCATGTCCCGAGTCTTCTCACACATCCCACGCCCGTCTTCTCACAGTCCCATCTCCACCTTTAACTTTCTCACTTCAAAACCACATGGTATTTCAAATCATCTTCCAAGTCAAGAACTTTCCACAGGATTCTGTTTTTTTTTTTCCTGGTACAGTATCACATATCCAGAGCAAACCACAGGAAGAAAGAGACACGTTTTCGTTATCTCCTCCCTGGGCTCTATGTCTATAGCCTCTGTTTGCTTCCTCCCTTCACTTTCTTCTGTTATTGTTGCATACATCTGCAGTTCAACCACATCCATGTCATGTTCTTTACATCTGTTTCACCTAGCTCAAGAAATACTTTTGTGTCCTGTTAACACACAGTCCCTAAAGAAATCTGAGCTAATGTAAAAGTTCAAAGTTTTGGTGGTGGTAATTTCTAAGGATTTTATAGTAAGTACCATTTTCTACTCGATAGTACAAAAGGAGAAAAAACACATATTTACAGCATGTCATTTTTTATGCAAAAAGGCAATCAATTTATTAAATCATACAGTGACACACATTCAACTATCACCAGACAGTAACACACATTCAACTATCACCAGACAGTGACACACATTCAACTATCACCAGTAACACAATTCAACTATCACCATTCAGTGACACACATTCAACTATTACCAGACAGTGACACACATTCAACTAGCACCAGTGACACACACTCAACTGTCACCAGTGACACATTCAACTATCATCAGACAGTGACACACATTCAACTATTACCAGACAGTGACATACATTCAACTATCACCAGACAGTGACACACATTCATCTACCACCAGACAGTGACACACATGAAACTATCACTATGCTTGATGTTCTTTAAAATTACACACTAAGGCCCTGGTCAAAGCAGAAGACACTACATGTCATTATCTCCTTACAATTTAAGTGTAGGCTTAATGCTAAGTTTTCAAAATTTGCCACCTATAAGTTCAATACACCAATAGAAAACAAACACATAACAGTAAAGATTGTTTAAGAAGTGTAACAGAAAATACCTTAGTAATTTGAGAAAATATTAAGGAAATATATAATGTATGAAGTAACATACCTCAAAGAATGTAAAAGTACTGAATAAATGAGCTGGATATTCAAAACTAAGAATTAAAACTTAAAAACATCAATTTCATTCTTGTTTATAATTCCAGTAAATATCAATAAAAATATCCAAACATGAGGAATTAGCAGATATATAACTTGTAGAAATGTAATAAAGTCCAATGCATGGAATGCCAGTAACAGCATGCCTGACCTCTGAATCACTTGGTCTCTCCCAGCCCTGTGTGACTAAGAAATGGACAACATGTGAGCCACAGGTGTAGGTACGATGGACAGAGGTGAAGCATTATGGCACCTGCCAAGATATCTGGCTTCCCTCATATCTGAAGTGTCTTAGTGATATAAGCAGGGTTTGATAAGTCAGATTTTCTCTGTGGGAATGAAGCTAAGAAAGAGGCAGATGAATCCTGTCTCTTTGACCAGTCAACTCACAGAAGCATGCAGACCTTCTGATCAGCCTATCTGTGAGATGAAGAGACAAGCTATGTGTGCTCCTGAAGCAGTGGACAGATTAGTAATATATCTTCTTGTATCAGCATTTAAGTTTTGCCTAAGGCTTAGATTCCTAGGAAGCCACTGCCAAAAAGACATTTTTCAAAGTAACTAAGAAAATTAAAATGAAGTGGCTTCTGAAATAAGCAAATAATGAACCCAAAAATACTCAACGCATGAATATAACAGAGATTTACAACACAAAAGAGGCACAAATTACTAAGAATGGATGATTAATGAGTAATGTAAAAAAAAAAGTTAAGGAGAGGGAGGAAGAGAAAGAAAAGAAGGAGGAGGAGGAGGTAGAAGCCCTGTATTACAGGATGACATCCAAATGCATTGAAGCCTTACTTGATTGTGAAATGAGAAGGTAGTGGGTAATACCAGGAGAATAAAATATACCACCATATATAGGAAATTTATAAAGAGCTAAGACTGACAGAGCTTGAAGCATAAAACTGAAATACATTGAAGACAGTGCTGACACGTTAAGAGAAGATATACATGGTCAATAAAATCAAGAAAGGAATAATATCTAGTCTATAAAAGAAACTATACTAAATCAGTAAAAAGATAGAGAATAAAAATGAATAATAAATATTATCAGTATTAATGAGATTTCAATAAGTCTATGTCTATTCAGACTGCTATAATAACTCAAATAATGGTAATTTATGAACAAGAAAAATTATAATTCTAGAGTCTGTGAAGTCCAAAATTAAGGCACCAGATTCTGTATGTAGACAGGGCACTTTCTATATAGATAGTATAACTACATACATGTTCTTCTTGCTGTCTCCTTATAACAGATGCAAGCATCCTGTGGCCTCTTTCAGTAAGTATACCAATCCCACTTTGTAGGATGGAGTCCAATGACCAAGCCACCTCCTGAAAGGTCACTTTTCATATAACCTTTGTAGAGCTGAGATTTTAGTATATGAACTTCAGCAGGAGACAGACATTCAGTGTACAAGGATAAGCAATAAGAAAAATGAGATAGTATACAGAAAGCTTTATCTTCACTAGGTGAAATCAACTAAAACTAAATAGACAGTATACTCATAGATTAGAAAGGTAAATATTCAAATTGAGAGTAGATATTGTGAGCCTAGAACTACTGACAAACTCATGTAACTAAGCTTAATCTGATCATTATAAATGTATCTTGATACATTGGAACCGAACCATAGAAAAAAATAATTTATGGTTTTAGACTAATGACCACAAATTTCTATAGATAAGGACTGTTGTGCTTGAAGATCCCAGCAAAGATCATAGAATCTTGATCTGCACTCCAGAATTTTCCCATAAGAGGACCAGAAAAATAACATGACTAAGTTAGTGTACCTTGTGCAATAGTTGTTAGAAGAAAAATTAAAGTAAGAAGAGAAAATGATAAAATATGATAATAGAGAAAACCATGACATAGATAGTGTTCAATTTCAACGTATTACGGATTGAGTTTGGTACACACTATGAGGCAACACAGCTGCAAGTCCTGTTTGCATTTCCAGCTGAGATGCATCAATTGCTACAATGGTTGGCAAATGACATTTATGCAGAATGAAATAATGGTTTGCAGAAACATTAACATGAAAAACTGTTCCTTTCTGATTCAGAATGCTTCATCCCTTAATCCCTAGTGATTTCACTTTCATATTTCCCCTTATTTCCTTTCATTCACCTGCACATGCATGTGTGAGTGCAGGAGTACACACACACACACACACACACACACACACATACACACACACAACTTTTTCATTCCCCGTCCCTTTCCTCATATCCATGCTGACAAACAACTTATGCTTCCTCCTATTTCTCTTTAATGCCTCTGTCGGTCCCCTAGTGATATCATTAGCTTCATTCTTAGGCTCCTTTTTCTGAGATTGAAAATACCAATAACCTCAAACTAATTCAATGCCCACTAACTACACACTCAGTACTGTCCTATTCCATCTTTGTTGAATGATTCAAGATGAAAGAGAAGGGTATAAGGAACAAGACTATAACAAGAAATGAACTTCTAATAATCACAATGATCAGAGGACAAAAGCAAGACAGTTTTTATCCATCTTTTTCAGTGGTTTCCAATTAACTCAGCAGCTGAACCCCAGATATCTTGACCAAAGAAGACACAGACTTTATTCATTTCAATCCATGTGGGTATGGATAGGATATATGTTATAAATAAAATCCCTGTTACATTCCTCTATTTTCTCATATTTCACTACCCAGGGATATAGCAAAATTCAGTGAAAACTGAGAAGACATTGCTTTCAAAGTTCAGTAGGCAATGTATTGTAAAAAGAAGATTTTCTCTCAAACTCTACTGTAGAATAACATGTAAATACTAGATATATCCACACGAAAGTCTAGGATAGCAAGTCAAAATTTTAATCAATTAACATCCCATAGAACACTTCTGTCACTGGTAAATAGTTGTGGGATATTTGTACATTGCATGAAGATGTATTGCTGTGATTAGTGTAATAAAAAGCTGAATGTCCAATAGCTACACAGGAGGTATAGGCGGGACTTCTGAGCAGAGAAAGAACTCTGGGAAGAAGAAGGCGGAGTCAGTCACATTCAGAGGAAGCANGATGGGCCGAATGGAGATGAGGTAATGCNACATGGCAGAACATAGACTACTATAAATGGGTTAATTTAAGTTACAGGAGCTAATGAGACAAAGCCTAAGCTAAGGCTGAGCTTTCATAATTAACAATATGTTTTCATGTCATTATTTGTGAGCTGGTGGCCCAAAGAAAAATCCATCTAAATATGGTGTCCAACATAGAGGTTCAAATACACACATAGGTTCTGAGAAAGCAGTCTCTCTGGTAGGCTCAGCATATAGAGACACAGCTCTTTTAAGAGGCCCTGCTATTCAACAGAGCACTTAAGCAACAGGTGGCCCAAAGAAAAATCTGTCTACAGTAAATTTTGCTTTATCTTTTATGCATGTGCATTCTCAATATCTTATTAACAAACCAGCCATTCTAAACACCACATACTTGGAAATGTGTGCACAAAAACTGAGTGGAGTTTCCCAACAATGAAGCCTGGGATATGATCTGTGACCACCACAACTTTCTTAAGAAACAGACTTGTGTAATTGGAAAACATTTTTGTGTAATAGCCTATTGTTTGCCTAAAAACTGCAAGGATACAGTGACATATTTAACCAACAAATTCAAAGCTCAGTTCAGCCAACAGCCAATGAGAATAAAGAACAGAGCAGATTCAAGAGAGAGAGGTGGTTTGGAGGCAACCAGAAGCTATGCTGCACATCAGTCATTTCTATTAAAATCCAGATAGTTATTAGCNCCTTTTTCCTTCAAATCTAAGAGGCATGTACTTATGTAGAGACATCTTTAAATGGAAAAAAAAATTATAATCTGACCAACAAAAAATGGTGTTATCACTATAATTCACTTCCTTATCTGTTTCCTATTCACAGTCATTTTTAGAAATATATGTGTGTATGGCATACAAAAAGTACATTTATGTTAAATTTGTATTTATTGTATGAGAGTTACATAAGACAATCCATGCATACAATGTGAATCGTTCCAAAGTAGAATTTTTAAAGTCTACATAGTATGCATGTAACATGGCACTATTCATCTCGCCATTTCCCAATGGTGGCCACTCTGTTTCTTAAATTGTTCTCTTTTCCCCTGTCTTTTCTATTTCTAAAACAGCAAGAATGGTAAAAAATAAATAAATAAATACCATGAAAAAAAGCATTATAACAGCTACTCATATAAATAATTTAATATAACAATACAAAAGGAAAACATTAACTGCAAATAAATGGTTTCAGTGATTAAAAAAAAAAAAAGAAACCCTAACTAAGACACCTACCTTCATGGGGCTCACCACCTATCTAGAGTCACACATTTCACAGCTGAATTCCTAAGTCACTGTGGGAAGGAATTAAAAACATGTAATGGTTTGGAGTTATAAAGGCTTCCCTAAGTGTCTTCTTGGTATCTGAAGAGCAACAAAACAGGACTGCAAATACCAGACATAAGGAAATGTGTGAAAGAACTAAAAGGAGCAAGACAATGGTCAGAGCACAGGTGAGGGAAGCAGGAAGTGGAAATAACAATAGCAGGCTGCACAGAGCAGAAGTGGGCCTATGTGCCCTCAAGAGTCATCTACAGCATCCTACAGAGTCACCTACAACACCCCACATAGCCACCTACAACATCCAACAGTCACCTACAACACCCCAGAGTCACTTATAACATCCAACAGTCACCTACAACATCCTACAAAGTCACCTACAATATCCCAGAGTCACTTACAATATCCAACAGTCACCTACAACATCCTACAATCACCTACAACATCCCACAGAGTCACCTACAGAATCCAACAGTCACCTACAACATCC
>LZPO01029537.1:0-10523 GCA_001675575.1 Neotoma lepida
TAATTAAACCCACTGAGAGACAACAAAAATAAAAAAAAATAATAACATGAAAGCAAAAGGAAGTGTGGTTGGGAGGAAGAGGAGATTCATTGGGAGTGGGAAAGGACTCAGAGAAAGTAATGGGAAGATGACAGTAATTGCAATCCATTGTAAATATTTATAAGGTTGTAGAATTTAAAATAGAATAACCAAGAGTTGCAGGGCATTTCTGTAATTGTAGTGCTCTTTACGGAGAGAAAGGAGGATATGCGTTCAAGGTCGTCTTTGGCTACATAGAGAATTTGAGCCTGCCATAGTACATAAGACCCTATTGCTCACTCTGTTTGTACACAAAGTAAAATCCTGTGAGTCCACAGCAAAATAGTCACCTACCTAACAGGAAGGTACACTTTGATCTTAGACTTCCTCTCTTTCAGAATTGTGAGACATATCAACTGCTGTTTAAACCACACAGTCTATGGGGGAAGCACTTTTCCTCNGGGTTCTTAATACTCCACAACCTAGTGCTTTTAAAGCCACACCTTCACTTTTGACTTTTGACTACCTTATGGGTCTTGACATAAAATTATAACACTCAGAATATTTTTTGATTCCATGTCCTGTTCCCAGAACTATAATCACTGTAAGAATATCAAATAGACATTGCCCACTACTTTCAATTATACTCAGCATTCACATACCCCAAAGACTTGTTATTTTTCATAAAATGGAGACTGAGTAGTCAAATCCCTATTGTAAGTGCCACAAGTTTCATGTTTTAAATAATTGGTATTTGGGTGCAATTTATCATTTTTCTGTCCACCATAACCTAAGAAGTCAAAAATAAATTGTACAAGTAATAAAAGTTGTTATATGTACTAATATTTTAGCTATGATCTGAAAAATTTGTACCCTTTTTATGTTTTAAAAATGAATTTCTAAAAATTCATAAGGGTACCATACATATCCATAGTATTTTCAAATTGCCATTAAACCCTTATTCTTTTACAAGTACCATGTCCANTGCCATTTACACAAGCCTTCAAAATCTGCAAGTTTCTTGAGTTAGTGGCAATAGGACAGGATTGTAAAGATACACTTTACAATGACCTCAAAAAACACATAGAAGTTTCAGTTCTTTGAAAGCAAGTCAATATCACACTCACTCTGGATATTTCTGCTTTAAAATAATTATTTCAATAAAGACCTTTTGGCTTTGGACATCCAGTCGCTTCAGTGATCTCAGAATTTTTCTGTAACATAGAAATGATTGTTGTGGTGGTTTGAATAGGAATGACCCCCATAGACTCATGTGTTTGAATGCTTGGTCCATAGGCAATGACACTATTAGGAGGTGTGGCTTTGTTGGTGTAGGTGTAACCTTGTTAGAAGAAGTTTGTCACTGTGGAGGCAGGCTTAGTCTTATATGCTCAGACTACACCCAATGTGGAACACAGTTCACTTCCTGTTGCCTGCAGATCAAGATGTAGAACTCTTTTTTTAATTTTTTTTTTGTTAATTTTACATACTAACCATAGATCCCCATCGCATCCCTCCTCCTGCTCTTCCCCTCACTTTCTCTCCCCAACACCCCAGGCCCACCTCTACTCCCCCCACCAGGACATGGAAGATGTAGAACTCTTCTCCTTTTCCAGCACCAGGTCTACCTGCATGCAGTCTTGCTTCTCATCATGACAATAATGGACTAAACCTCTGAAACTATAAGCCACATCCAATTAAATGTTTTCCTGTAAGAGTTTTTGTGGTCATGGCATCTCTTCACAGCAGTAGAAATGCTAACTAAGATAATTGTACAACTTCTTCAGGTCATTTAGAAAGGAAGCAGACAGACACTATTTCCGTTATTGGGTAAGTTACTCAATTTAGACTCTTGAATTCATGTCTACTAAATATAAAATTGCTATCAGGAGTACAGGAGGAAATACTGAAGAGTATTTGCATGAGTAGTATAGAAGGAGAGATATGTGCGCCATAGTTTACAGCAGCATAATATCTCTGAATCAAAGACACTAGTGGATTTAATTTTAACCATGAAAAGATGCTGGTTCCCACTACTTTGCTTATTTATTGACNCTGCTATCATGAACCGAAGCAGTACAATCATCCCAATGTTACAGAAAAATGCTGAAATCACTNAAGTGACTGGATGTCTGAAACCCAAAGGTATTTACTGAAACAATTACTCTAAACCAGAAATATGCAGTGTGGGTACATTATTGATTTGGTCTTAAAANACTGAAACTTCTATGTGTTTTTGAGGTCACTGTGAATTGTGTCTCTATAATCTTGTCCTCGTCATGCTTCATATTGGTGTACAGAAAGATTACTGATTTTTACCAGTTGAATTTTTTGATCTGCATTGCTGAGCAAATTGCCTTTTATAGAAGTTTTCTTGATATATTTTTCTCTTATGTTTAATATGTTATCTGAAGGGATGGATTATTAGACTTTTTTCTCTTCTTGTATACTTTTAATAGTCTTTTCTTATTCTATGACTGTAGCTAGTGCTTCAAGCACTGAACAAAAAAAAATATAAATACAGGCTGCAGGGTCTCATTCCTGACTCTAGTGCTATACACTGTAATTGGAAAAATTGAACTAGAACTGACCTGGAGATTTTCACTAAGAGCTGGCTCTTATAGTATACAAAGGTGCCATGCAAGCTGCCAAGGGACAAAAGATGGATATATTATTCTAGGTTGGCCATCATAGACTTTTAGAAATTGGAATGTATTATGCCAGGTCTTCTAGCTTCCAAAGTTTCCATTGAGAAATATCCTTTTAGTTAAGTTCATTCCTAGAGATATGTTGTTGTTGTTGTTGTTGTTGTTGCTGTTGTTGTTGTTTTTGAGGCCATTATAAATGGGAGGGTCCATGATCTCCTTCTCCATATGTTTGTTGTTGAAGTATAGAAAAGCATTTGATTTGTGAAAGTTGATTCTGTATCCTGTCATGTCACTGAATTTGTTATTTCCAGGTATTTTATGGTAGAATTTTCTAATATATAGTATTTTATCATCTACATGTAGTGATAGTTTCAATTCTTTAACTGTTTGTGTCTCATTGCTTTCTTTCTCTTGCCTCATTGCCACAGCTAGTACTTTGAGAACAATATTGAAATGGGGAAAGGATGGTGGACATCTCTGACTTCAGTGGGATTACTTTAAGCCTTTTTCCATTCAGAAAATGTGAGTTTTAATTGTGGTCATCATCTTATTGATTTTTGGTAGTGTTGCTTACATTCACAATGGTATTTTGTGTTTTAATAATTATAACTTTGTATTTCTTGCCACAGTCTCTTTGCTATGCTCATTTATCTGTTCCTCCTGCAAATAATGCCTCTTGTGTTTTCTTTAGGTTTGGTTTGTTGGCTATAATTTTTTAGGATGTGTTTCATGATGTATACATGAATTCCATTTTGTTTTGTTTTTGTTTTTCTATTGCTGCATTCAATATTCTTTCTGTGCAATATGTACTTAGTATTTTAACTATGATATGCCCTTGAGGTTTTCTTCTCTGCTTTTATGTACTTTATGTTCTGGGGCCCTGTCTCTTATACACATCTAGATGTGTATAAGAGACAGTATATATATATATAATATATAAATGTTTATATATATACATATATAATTTAAAATAAATGTTTCTATTTGGGATGACCATGACCCTTTGAAGAACCAAGGATCATTTAACAAAACCGCAACNGCAGACATGAGAAGCACTCAGATGAGTTGTTGATCAGAGTTGTCCAAGAGACTTTCTGTTGCCTGCAATACACAGGACCCTCAGCTATTTCTCCAACACCATGCCTGTCTGCATGCTGCCATGCTCCCTGCCATGATGGACTGAACCTCTGGAATGTAAACGTGCCCCCTCAAATACATATTTTCTTTTAAGAGTTGCATGGTCAGTGTCTCCTCACAGAAANAATAAAAACTTAACTAAAACAGTGGTATAGATGTATCTTGAGGTATATCTATTTCCATCTTCCTGAGGAACTGCCACACTGACTCCATGGTGGCCGAACATGTTTGCACTCCCACTAGAGGAGTGTTAGTCTTGCTCTATATCCTTGTTAGGAAGAGCTGACACCTGTTTTATTGATCTTAGCTATTTTGACAGGTATAAGATAAAATTTCAAAGTAATTATGATTTGCATTTTCCTGATGGCTAATGATTTTGAACATTTCTTTGTTTCTCAGACATTTGAGTTTACTCTGTTGAGAATTCTCTGTTTAGATCTGTACCACATTTTTATTTATTTACTTATCTATTTTGATTTTTTTGAGGCAGGGTTTCTCTGTGTAGCTTTGCCTGTCCTGGAACTCAAACTCACAGAGATCTGCCTGCCTCTGTCTCTGTCTCCTGAGTGCTGGGATTAAATGTGTGCACCACCACCACCAGGCTATATGTTTTCTTATTGTCTACTTTTTGATTTCTTTAATTATTTTGGGTATTAACCCTATATTTGTTGTATAGTTAGTAAAAAAAAAAATCTTTTCCCATTCTGTAGCATACCACTCTATTCAATTGACTGTGTCCTCCTAATACAGAAGTGTCTCAGTTTCATGTGGTCCCATTGTTATTAATTGTTGATCACAGTGCCTGTGTTATTGGTNTTCTGTTCTGAAAGCCTTCCCTGAGCTGATGAGTTCAAGGCTGTTCCCTACTTTTTATTTTATTGGGCAGCTCAGCTCAGTGTATCCAGATTTATGTTGAAGTCTTTGATAAATTTGGAGTTGTTTTGTGATTGGAGTTGCATGGTGATCTGTATGGGTCTATTTGGATTCTTCTACCTGTAACTATCCTGTTTGAACAGCAATGTTTGTTGAAGATGCTATCTTTTTTTTCAGTGTGCATTTAAGGATTCTTTATTAAAAAAAAAACAAAACAAGGTGTCCATAAGTGTGTGGATTTATGTCTTGGTATTCAATGGAATTCCTTTGTAGATCCTCTATTTTATCTTTGAGACCTGAAACTGTCTCTGGCTTGATTCCTTCTGCTTGTAAGGATTTCCTTTGAGTTTTCTTGTTGGCCTGTTAGATTTTCAATCCCATTTTCATTTCTTTATGAGTCCTCTTCAAAGTTTCTATCTCTTGATTGAATTCTGTACTCAAATCTTGGATTGTCCTCATCCTTTCCGTGTCTCATGTTTCCATTTTTCTGGCACCATCCAGGCATTTGTTATCCTTTAGCCATTTCTTCTTGATTTCTTTGAGTTGTTTCTTTATGTCTTCCTTAAACTCCTTAGATTCATCGATTGTGTTTATGATTGTTCTTTTAAATTCGTTGTCTGGGGTTTATCAAGGTAATTTTTATTGATGAACATTTCTATAGGAATGGTAGGCTTTATAGAAAAGATACTGATTTGATCTTTTATGTTTTTATAATGAGATTTGGGCCTGTGGACTCCTTTTGATGGTTCTGGGGAAAGCAGGTTGGGAAGGAAGACAAGCTGTGGGGATTGGTTGAGTCTAGATTTTGAAAATGGCTTGGATAGAACAAAATCAAGTGAACAGAAGGGGCTGGGCTGGTGTACAGATCTGCTTCCTGTTTCAAGCCTGGAATATGGGGGTGGATCTGTCAGGGCAGACAGGTTGAATGCTATGTGCAAGAGTCCTGTGGTCTGGGGGATATGCATGCAATATGCTGGCCAAGTTAGAGCCCCTTTTCTTTTCTTTTGTTTGTGTGTTTTCTAAATTTGTTTTATTTTTTTCCTGTTTTCATGCAATATTGAAAGCAAAAAGCATCACATTCACATTTTCCTGAGGAACTGTAAAGATGACTCTACAGGGATAACGTTGGAAAGCCTGAAGCTCAACCAACTGATGTTGAAAACTCTAAGAGGGAGGAGGCTTGATCTGAGTGGTCTATAACATATACTGCAATTTAATAGAAGAGATGGTTGTCTTAATAGTAATGATTTAAAAGAAGTTCCCAGTCCAGGCCATGCGAAGAGTACAGTCCAAGAATAAATCAAATTTTTGAATGCATTTTATGCTATGTATATGTATACTTTGCGATCCTCATGGGTTCGTGCCAAATATTCTCTCTCAATAAGTCCTTCAATATGTTTTTTAATAACAACTGGACTTAGTAGGAATCGAGCCTTCAATTGTTGAGTTATCTCTGCTACTAAATATTGTGCTGCATCTTCTTCCTAGACTTCATTATTCGCACTACAGCAGCTCCTATCTCATGTTTTCTGTCATCATCTACTTTCTGTCTTGTTTCTTTCCTTTCTGGATTGGATTCACCTTGTTTGGCTGCAACTGTTTGAATCTTGACTCTGTAGTTTGGGTGTGAACTGACCATTAACTGTAAATATGTGGCCACTTTCTATCTCCTTTGACTTGGGTTCTTTTGTGAGGACTCGCTGTGTTGGTTTACCACAGGTGAGGGACTGGAGGTTTGTTGCTTTTTTTTAAGTTTATTTATTTATTTTTTTATTTTATGTTCATTGGTGTTTTGCCTATTTGTGTATCTATGTGAAGGTGTCAGATTTTGGAGTTACAGACTGCCATGTGGGTGCTGGGAATTGAACCCAGGTCTTGTGGAAGAACAGTCAGTGTTCTTAACTGCTGAGCCATCTCTCCAGTCCTCAAATTAGTTTTAAAACTCCTTTTCAATGAAGTCAGGAATGCCAGATTAGTCTACATCAGGAATGCTGATTAGTCCTGTAGAATACTTGTTAATAAGAATTACATTACAAACCCCAGACAACGAATGCACAGGAAAATCTGGTAGGCTACAGAAAAGGTGTACATGGATGGGGACATAAGGGGTACACATCAGACTAAGCACTTCAGGAGAACATGGAAAATCTGGATGCCTAGTAGAGTGTTGCTGGCAATCCAGAAGAAGCATGTGTGTGTAAGTGGTTGCAGGCAGGGTGGACCTGGGTGTAAGTGTAGAGCTTGATTGTGGCATAGGCAGAGGTCAGGCCAGTCTAGGGAACTATCTGTGAGACCCAGTCTGGATCTGGCAAGTTGCAGAAAAATGAGAATTGGTGGTCAAGAGTACTCACCAGGCTAGACTGGAAGAACATGTGGGATGGCTAGGCATGGAGTAGGTGGTGGATGCAGCCACAGATACTTCTACAAGTGAAGATTTAGAAGCTCTGATTGTGACAACTGTGAATAAAAAATGTCCACCCATAACTAAGGAACTATGGATAGTNGATGGTTTNTCAGAGAGGGAGAAGAAGTTTCCTTTAAGTTGTAGATCCTGGTCTTTAGTCCATTTGGTATANTATTTAGAACTACATTCACATGTATATGTACAGAACAGATTGGAGTTGGTTGTNTTTAANTTTTTTTNAAAAAAGGACATTNCACTAGATTGAGAGGCTAAGGATTTGGAGTGGATCTCGGATGGATTAAGAAGATGAATTGAGGAGAAATAAGATCAAAATACATTCTATGAAATTCTCAAAAAGATAATCNAAATTTTCTTATTAAAATGCATCANAGAAGAAGTGAAACAAAATCAAAATTGAAAAAAAAGGAAAAGTATCTCAGATTTCTCTGCATTTGTACTGAGTCAAAATGAATTCTTTACTTTTAGTTTTAGATCCATGATGCCAATCATTCAACCTACATTTCTCTGACCATAATGTAATAAACAACAGCATTACTTTAAACAAAATAAAAAGTTTTATAATTTTATTCCCAGAATTTTATAAATTTCANAGAACATTACAGTTTTGTTCGAGTACTTGTCCAGTCTTAGAAATTAATAAATACAGAATAAGCAGAAGATTTTCTTCCTTGGTCAAATAAAAAGTGCCTTGTTACTTAATTACAATGAAACAGATGTGAGATAAATTGTTCTTTTTTATCATGTGTCATACAATTGGATAATCAAAAGTATAATAATTTAATACATATTATTTCATGTTAGTAGCTTATATTATCTTAAAACGTATTACATTAGTGTTAGTATCCTATAACCACAGGAAACCTTAAAATGTACCAATATCTTGATTTAAATTGCACTTACTTAACCATAAGTTTATTGTGGGTATATTACATTCAGTAGAAATTCTCTAGGCTTCAGCGCATGTATCTACCATTCCTATTTTCTAACCACCAACTCACAGTTTGACATTTGTGACGTGTTACCTGTCCATAAGTCTTTTAAAAAGTTGGTTACATGAAGATGTACTGCAAAGGCTTATTCTGCACTTATTGAATATGGTGGATTTACCATGCACATAGCATGAAATCCATGTTTGCTGACTATTTTTGTTGAAGATGCACTTATCTAATTTTATGTAAGCCAATAACAAACTCATTCCCTGAGAAAATTCCATTGAACTAAATAAATGAAAAGGGAACCTATGGCAAGATTAAGTATATACTCATTTAAAATGAATTACTGCAATTACATTGCTTCATCTGAAATTATAACTGCTAAGTATCCATTTCCACCCCAGACTACATGGCATTCAACATTCCTTTGATGTTTGCAGCAATTGTAATAATAATTGTACAGTAATAATAATTTGCTTTATGAGTCTTTCCATAAGGCTAAACACAATATGCAATTTGCTTCATAAGACATCTAAAGAAATAGAATGAAAACTTCCAGTGCATATACTTTTATTTACCATGATTAGGCAATGAAGAAGCCATAACTTCAGCATATTGCATTTATTTTAAATCAGTTCCTTAATCAAAATCTAACCCATACTTCAGAGAAGACAACACAATCACATGAATAGTAAGAGGTAGAGATCATTGAGTGTTATGTTCAAGTTCAATATACAAACAACAACATCAAAAAAATAAAACAATTATTTAAACCAAACTTTGCTCAGGAGCTTTTTTGCTTTAAACACACAAGGCAGAAAAGATTAAAGGGATAAAAAATACATACAGATTTTAAAATGTTTGAAGGTTTAGACATCACCTTATTTGTGTGTGCTCATTTGCAGGCATCCTTTGAAAAACTTGCACATTTGAAGAGCTTGGCACACTGCAATCAGAGCACTTTATCATGACTTTCAGAAAGAAATTACCTCTAAATTATGCAAATTGCCTTAATCAACTGGATAATATGAGTGTGAACAACNCAAAATGTTTTTGAAAATCCCTTGCTATGCAAGCCATCATGTTCATCATGCTTATTGTTAGTTAGAGGGCGATAAGAGCCCTGGAACACGCCATTCACTCTCTTCTGCCTACTCTTTATTTGGGTACTGCTACTGTCAGTTTGTCAACAATGTGAACAAACCCTTGAAAAATTAAGTGGATGGAATGTTGTTTTGTTGACTGATTATGTTTATTCAGTTTCTGTAATTTTATAATTTTACTGACAAAAATTGCCTGTTTTTTTTCTATTAAAAATGAATCATACTAAAAAAGAAATAGTAAAAGCTATTATAAAATAGCAATCTAGATATCAATAAATATATTTTGGAGATCAATAAAAAGATATGTTGACTAAAGACCAAAATATTAAGTCACATTTGTATAATGGACTGTGCAAAATTAATCATTGGAACTATAACAGACTTTATTCTTAGCTTCATTCATAGATGTATACAGATACATGAATGCTCAAATTTTGAGTCTCAGTTACATAAATATTTTCATGTAACATCCTCTCTCCCATTTTGTGATCAGAATGTCATCTAAAGTTGTCCCTGAAATTACATGTACTTCTAATATCTATTTTGAGCTTCTTCTTCTGTAACATCTAAACTAATGATGGCATTGAACAAATAATCTCTATTTGTGTTGTATTTATTCCACAGGAACGATTGTCCTTTTTATTAAAATTCCTGAAGGTTTATTTTTATTAATTTTTAAATATTTTACTTTTATCTACAAAATTAACCCCTTAAAAATCAGTCTCCCTTTTAGTAGATTTTTAAATTTTTTTTTCAGGAATCAAATGTATATTTTTCCTAAGATCATTTCGTTTATGCTGTTTTATGCAAAATCATTTATATAAATTTTTGCATAAAATAAATCCAAAATTCTCACAAAAGACACATGTCACAAAATTTCTCATGTATTTATTCTCTTTTAAACATTCGTAATTATTTCTGTCTTCCAGCAGCTCCTATAGTTTAATATGCTTTTAATTTCCATTTGGAACCCAAATTATCAATAAGAACATGCTGCTTATGTTTGTTATGGTTTTAAAGGTTTGAATACATCTCTGCTCCTCATCTCCTACAGTGTTCCCTGAGGTGGAAAGATTGTAGGAACCCGAGGATCAGAGAGTTTGCTATGAGATGATATCTCCTAGTAATGACAAAAGCTACACCCNCTAAGTCTCAGCAACATGACTGCCCANTCATANGCTAACCAAGCATGGCATCAATGGACACGTCCGAGTGAATGGGAGAANACCCAGGGGGCCTCAAACCTTCACAAAGAACTACAAACAACCGAAGAGTGTTGAGAGTGAGAAAAGGCAATTTTCCAAGGATGAGCACACCAATTGGTTATCCAGTACTGTAACAGCCCTGAAAACATACACATGGAAACATTGTATAGACTCAGAAGGTT